>JALIGW010000349.1:10000-61432 GCA_023053685.1 Diadophis punctatus similis | reverse complement strand
TAGTTGGAAGAATGTGGTTGAATCCTAAAGCTTGCCAAAGTTCTTTGACTCTCCTTTGGTATCAGTAAAGGAGAATCAGGGTTGAAATGAGAGGGCCTTGGTGGTCTCTGAGCTTGGTGGCTTTCTTGCAGATGTTTCATTGCCCAACTAGGTATCATCATCAGTGCTAGAAGGGAGTGGGGTTTGTGGAGTAGAGGAGAAAGAGAAAGGGAGGAGGAGGAGGAGGAGGAGGAGGAGGAGGAGGAGGAGGAGGAGGAGGACAGTGGGTGGGGTCCTTGGTGGTCTCTGAGCTTGGTGGTTTTCTTTGCAGATGTTTCATAACCCGAACTAGGTAGCATCATCAGTACTAGAAGGGAGTGGAGTTTACAGGGAGGAGGAGGAGGAGGAGGAGGAGGAGGAGGAGGAGAGGAGGAGGAGGAGGAGGAGGAGGAGGAGGAGGAGGAGAGGACGACGACGACGACGACGACGACTGTGGGGTCCTTGGTGCTCTCTGAGCTTGGTGATTTTCTTGCAGATGTTTCATGACCCAACTAGGTAGCATCATCAGTGCTGGAAGGGAGTGGCATTTACAGGGAGGAGGAGGAGGAGGAGGAGGAGGAGGAGGAGGAGGAAGAGGAGGAGGAGGAGGAGGAGGAGGAGGAGGGAGGAGGATGACTGTGGGGTCCTTGGTGCTCTCTGAGCTTGGTGATTTTCTTGCAGACCTTTCATGACCCAAACTAGGTAGCATCATCAGTGCTAGTCCTAAATTTGTTACCTAGTTTAGGTCATGAAACATCTGCAAGAAACCCACCAAGCTGAGAGAGCAGAGCACCAAGGACCCCTCTCCTTTGACATCCCTACACCAACCCGCAGAGCTGGGTCTTCAAGCAATCTTCACCCGGGATGACATTGTTTCTGACAATTAAGGGGAGTCTCTTCTTCTCTTGCTCCAGAGACCTGCTGTAATGAAGCGGCGCCCTCCTGCTTATTTGAAGAAGCTTGGGTTCAATTCGCAAGGCCACTAACTCAACCCTCCTCCTGTTCCATCCGTTCATGCAGTGTTTCTTTTAAAAGGCTCCCTTGCTCTTCCTGGCTGTTTCAAAGATAGTTAGAAAACTACTGACAGCCACCGAAAGATTTCTGAAATGTTCCATAGATCAGAAATGGCTTATTGTTTGATGTTATTAGGAACATTTATTGGTTGGTTGGTTGGCTGGTTGGCTGGTTGGTTGGTTGATTTGCATCCCTCTATTCTTCCACCTATTCTTCCCACAACATCAACCCTATGAGGTGGGCTAGGTAGGGGGGAGTGGGGAAGTGAGAGAAAGAAAGAGAAGGAGGGAGAGAGAGAGAGGGAGAGGGGGGAGAGGGAGGGAGGGAGGGAGAAGAGACTGGCTCAAGATCATTACCTCCAGGTCCCTCATCGCACCATGCTTGCACTGAGAGGGGGATGATGGGAGTGGTGGTCACCCGCTGCATTTTTTTTCCTGAGGGAGGGATTTGCTGCTTCAAAGTGACCATGAGCAAAAATTGTTCACAGGGGCAGCTGTTTTCCTCTCTTCCTTTCCTTCCCTCCCTCCCTCCCTTCCATTAATTAATTAATATTTATTGGCCACCCAACTCCTGCGGAGTCTAGTTGCTAAAGCTTAAGAATAATTACTTAATTAATGAACATTTGTTGGCTAGCCAACAAATACAGTGGAGTCTAGCTGCTAGAACCTAGGATAATTTATTTAATTAATCAATTAATACTTATTGGCCGCCAACCCCAGAGGAGTCTAGTCACTAAGGTCTAAGAGTAATTAATTAATTAATTAATATTTGTTGGCCAACCAACAAATCCAGTGGAGTCTAGTTGCTATAACCTATAAATAAATAACCAACCAACCAACCAATCAATCAATCAATTAATATTTTTGGGCCACCCCAACTCCAGTGGAGTCTAGTTGCTAAAGCCTAAGAATAATTGCTTGATTAATGATTACTTGTTGTCCAACCAACAAATCCAGTGGAGTCTAGTTGCTAGAACCTAGAAATAATCAATCAATCAATCAATCAATCAATCAATCAATCAATCAATTAATATACATTGGCCACCCAATCTGAGTGGATTCTCTTGTTGCTAAAGCCTAGGATTGCTTTGCATCTTCCCACGCCTTCTACAACAGATACCCATAACTGGGCTGGCTTGCTGGTTGAGTCTTTATCTCAACGCCCTAGAGTTGACCTAAAGGAAGGACTGTCTCTCCTCATCCAATGTAGGAAGCAGCAACCTAAAAAAGGGGGACTCCTTACCAGTCCCCCTTTTTTCCCCTTGGGGGGGCAGAGAGTCCCGCTTTATACACCCCCCTCCCTGTGCTTTTTGGGGAACTGACAGAGTCCAGATTCCGTCTTCCTTTCTCTCCTGATCCCCAGGCAGCGCTGACCGAGTCGGTGGTCCGCCGGCATCCCCTTCTCCTGGCTCAGATGGGTCCCTGGGCTGTGCCTCCTGCTTGGTTCCTGGTCTTTGCTTGCCCCCCACCCCACCCCACCATTGAAAGTTGAGAGGCGTGGAAGGTCTCTTTTCTCTCCCTGTTCTCCCAAGGCGGGATAAAAATTGAAGCCGAGCCAGCTTTGGCTGGATGTAGAAACCTTTGGGCTTCTGCCAAGGAGCAGAGTCTAGCCTTCGCCAAGGGGGAGGTTCTCCCCCACTCCCTTCTCATCCAGATCCGTGGCTGCCCACCAATCCAGAATCCGCTGCCTTTCCTAAGAGGTCCTGAGCAGGCAGGTTGCCCAAAGAGGGTGGCAGAGATCCTTAACAAGGATCTACTTGGGGGGGCAGAGAGAGAGAGAGAGAGAGAAGAGGAGAGAGAGAGAGAGAGAGAGAGAGAGAGAGAGAGAGAGAGAGAGAGAGAGAGAGAGAGAGAGAGAGAGAGAGAGAGAGAGAGAGAGAGAGAGAGATCCAAGACTGGGCAGCTGGTCTCCTTTGGCAACTTGTCTCCCTTGATTCCTTGTATCAGGGAGCAGGTTTGGCTTGGGGAAGAGGCTAAAAACTGCTTCCAATTAGAGGCGCTTTTATCAGACGACTCCATGTCTGACTCAGGGCGACCAAGTTGATTTTTGTTCCTGTGACTTGAGATATGACAAGCCGGCTTTTAAAAAGCAGTAAAACACACACACACACACCACACACACACACACACACACACACACACACACACACACACACACACACACACACACACACCAATGGTGGGTTGCTGCCGGTTTGGACCGGTTTTTAGAACCGGTAGCGGAAATTGCCCCCCTGCTCGCCGAACCGGCAGTGATGACTGGCGGTCCATGCTTCCAAACCGGTCCTCCGGTCGCCGCGGCTTCCAAAAAAAACCCCCTCTGCACATGCACCCCCTCCAGCAACATTCTGCAGGCCAAAATTGTTGGCCTTACGTTTCAGTTCCAGCCCGTTGTGCTCGCGAAAGTAAGTCCTGTGTAGTTTGAGGACCCATGACCCATACCTTTCTTGCTCCAGCTTACGGAGCAAATTGTGGGCCATTGTTTCCACCAAGCGCATTGAATCTCCTCCTTTAGAGGTTCCCAGGATCCAGCCTCAAAGTCAGGGCCATTCTTGGACGCATCTTTCGAGGAAAGCCCAATGAAACAAAACAGACGATGGGAAATAAAGGTTTGCCTCGGTTCCAGGTGACAGCGGATCAAAGGGAAAAAAAACACTGCTCTCTCTCTTCTCGAAACTTTTACGAGCTTGCTCTCTGCTCCTCTGAAATGGAAATGCCCTGACATCACCGTCAGCTGCAGCGCGTGGTGTGTGGGTGGGTGTACGCCTGCTTTTTTCCAAACAGTTAATTTTACAACGCTATTAAATGAGGGCCTCTTTGTTGCTCTGGGTCATCTTTGTCTCCGTTGGTAGGTGGCCTTTGGTGTGAGGGCTGCCAATTTTCACACGGCCTCCTCTCCCGAGCACAGTTATTTTGCAACTCCGTGACTTTGGGGAATATCAGCTGCTGTCTCTAGCAAAGCCGAGCAGCATGCGAATAGGGGGGTGGGGGGTGGAAGCCTGGATGAATTAAGTTGTTGCAGCAGCTGAGGTCAAACTTTGCCCCCCCTCCCAAAGTTTCAGGTTCAGTGCCTGGGTCCCTACAACATTTGGAACTGCATGAGCTAAATAGCAATAGCACTTAGGCTTATATACGGCTTCATAGTGCTTTTACAGCCCTCTCTAAGCGGTTTACGGAGTCAGCCTGTTGCCCCCAACCATCTGGGTCCTCGTTTTACCCACCTCGGAAGGATGGAAGGATGAGTCAACCTTGAACCGGTCAGGATCGAACTCCAGACTGTGAGCAGAGTTTGCCTGCAATACTGCATTCTAACCACTGCACCATCACGGCTCCTAATGCAACATCCGATCAGCTACAGCTATAGCAGTGGCGCGTAGACTTGTATACCGCTTAGCAGTGTTTTGACAGCTCTCTCTAAGCGGTTTACGGAGTCAGCCTCTTGCCCCCAACAATCTGGGATCCTCATTTTACCCATCTCGGAAGGCCGGAAGGCTGAGTCAACTTTGAGCTGGTCAGAATCGAATTGCAGGCAGTGAGCAGTGAGCTAGCCTGCAATGCTGTGTACGAACCACCGTGCCACCACAGCTCAAGAAGTCCAGCGGTGGGGTTCACACAACAAGCTAAATGTTAACCTTGGTTGGGGCTAAATGCTGCCTCCTCGTCCTTGTCTTAACCCATGGTGTGTAGGAAGGCGTTCCTTGTTGAATTAGGAGTCAAGACATCATGAAAACCAAGAGAATGGACTAGCCAGATTTCCTGCTAACTCTTCTCTAGCTGATGAGATGCTGCTACATGCTAGCTGATGAGATCTGTTTCTAGCGGCTCTCTAGAAAATCCAGCAGCAGCTTCTTCTCAGACATGTTTGGGTGTTGCAAAACTTTTTTGTTTTGAGAAAGCTATGCAGATGAAGGCTTTTCAATCTTTGGGATATGCTTAGGATCTTCGTCCTTAAATGTAGCCGCCTTCTAGTTCTAAAGGCAACTTCTGACCTGATTAAACCCAGCAGAATAACTGAATTGGAATGGACCTTGAAAGTCTTCTAGTCCAATCTCTTCCTCAAGCAGGAGACCCTATACCAGTGATGGCGAACCTCTTTTTCCTCGGGTGACGAAATAGTGTGCGCGCGCGCTATCACACACACATGTGTGCCCACACCCATAATTCAAAGCCCCCCACTCACCCCACCCCCCTGCACATGCGTGTGTGACCCCCCTACTCCCCCATTTCAAGACTTCCAGTGGGCCCGGTAGGCCCATTTTTCACCCTCCCCAGGCTCCAGAGGCTTTCCTGGAGCTTGGGGAGGGCAAAAACGCTCCCCCCCTGCCACCCCGGAGGCCCTCCGGAGGCCGAAATTGCCCTCCCAGAGCCTCTGCGTGAGGCAAAAATCAGCTGGCGGGCATGCACATGCGCGCTGGAGCTGAGCTAGGGCAACGGCTCATGTGCCGACAGATATGGCTCCGCGTGCCACCTGTGGCACCCGTGCCATAGGTTCGCCATCACTGCCCTATACCATTCCAGACAAATAGCTGCCCAGCCTTTTCTTGAAGACCTCCAGTGATGGAGCACCCACAGCTTCTGGAGGCGACACATTCCACTCATTGATTGTTCTCATTGTCAGGAAATTTCTCCTTAGTTCTAAGTTGCTTCTCGCCTTGATTAATTCCCACCCATTGCTTCTTGTTCTACTCTCAGGTGCTTTGGAGAATAGCTTGACTCCCTCTTCTTTGTGGCAGCCCCTGAGATATTGGAACACCGCTGTCATGTCTCCCCTGGTCCTTCTGTTCATTAAGCTAGACATACCCAGTTCCTGCAACCGTTCTTCATATGTTTTAGCCTCCAGTCCCCTAATCATCTTGGTTGCTCTTCTCTGCACTCTTTCTAGAGTCTCAACATCCTTTTTACATCGTGGCGGCCAAAACTGAATGCAGTATTCCAACTGTGGCCTTACCAATGTAGTACAACTGGTTCCTTGTGCAGAAGGAAAGGCTGAGTTTGGGAAATGTCAACACTCAACATCCTGAGCTGCCTCCCTTTAAGGCAGAATGATAACAGATAGGCTCGTGTTTCCAAAGCAGAAGGAAATGTTAGCAAACATCTCCTTCTTTCATTATGTAGACATCTCCCTGAAGGTTGATGGTGAGCTGGAGCAAGAAACCCCCTGTACTAGTTGCTCTGCAGGATCTTCCTTTCCCTTCCCCTCCCTCCCTCCCCTTGGCATGCAATCCCCAAAAGACAAAAGTGATGGTGAGGGGAGCTTCTTGCATTGTTGGTGTGTTTGTTTGCTTCCTAGCAGAAACGGTGGGACAGGGCCGGAGAGTCTGCAAGAGCGACGACGCAGACACAGGCAAGAATGTGGCCAAACGTTTGGTGACCTTGCTGTGATAGCGGAGGCTCAAAGCCCTCCCTGCAAAATTCGAAAGAGCACGATAACAGAAGCCGAATTGGTTTTGTGTGTTTGTGTGTGTTTGTTTGTTTGTTTCTGAGACCAAAGAAACTTTGGGGAAAGAGAGAGAGAGAGAGAGAGATTGAGAGAGAGAGAGAGAGAGAGAGAGAGAGAGAGAGAGAGAGAGAGAGAGATTGCAACATGCTGGGATGATGGGCAGCTAGCCTTAATCTAAAACCCAGTAAAATGATAAGCTTCCCCCCCATCCTTTCGCCACTTAGACGTTAGAGCTGTTATCCTGTTTTCTGATGCAAACACCTGAATCGTTTGCTTTGCTTCCCTGTTTGTTGTTTCCTTACCTTATCGTCCTCTTCTGGGTCCCTTCTCTTTCTATCTTTCTGTCCTTGATTCTGGTTTTTCGCTCTCCCCCGCGATATCTTGCAAAAGTTGTCATCTGTTTGCCCGTAGCTTGACAAAGCAAAGAGAAGGCATCTGATAACGTTGATTTTCCATCCTTTGGAACCCTTTGTGCCTTGAGACCGAGCTGTTTGCAGAGAGGAGGCAAGGCATTCTGATATCACGCACCCCCTACACACACACGCACACGCGCACACGCGCGCGCACACACACACACACACACACACACACACACACACCATCACAAGTGGCGGGCTCATACATCTCGGCCCTAAAGCCTTCAGAGATGTAAGATGAATGGCCGTGAAAACAGGACCAGACTCGGCCCATTCTGAAGCATGTGATATTAGCAATAGCACTTAGACTTATATACTGCTTCATAGTGCTTTACAGCCCTCTCTAAGCGGTTTACAGAGTCAGCCTGTAATAAGGCATTCTAACCACTATGCCACCATGGCAAGGAAGGAAGGAAGGAAGGAAGGAAGGAAGGAAGGAAGGAAGGAAGGAAGGAAGGAAGGAAGGAAGGAAGGAAGGAAGGAAGGAAGGAAGGAAGGAAGGAATAGCAATAGCACTTAGACTTATATACTGCTTCATAGTGCTTTTACAGCCCTCTCTAAGCGGTTTAGAGAGTTCAGCCTCTTGCCCCCAACAATCTGGGTCCTCATTTTACCGACCTCGGAAGGATGGAAGGCTGAGTCAACCTTGAGCCTGGTGAGATTTGAACCACTGAACTGCTGAACTAGCAGTCAGCTGGAGTAGCCTGCAGTGCTGCACTCTAACCCCTGCGCCACTTCGGCTCTAATATTATTAGGAAGGTCAGGTGGAAAGAGGGAGGGCAGTCTCCCCTGGCATGGGCTACCTGTGTGAGTGCATCTTGGCCTCCCCTTCCCCATTTTTTCCCATGTGGTTCCTACCCTAGATGACTGCTTTGGTTGCACTCATCCTAATGGCTCAAAAGTCTCCCTAGAGAGAGATTCTTCCTGCCCACCTCTTTCTCAAAAGCCTCTGGTTTAGATTTTTAGATTTATTATTAGAGTTGGAAGGGACCTTGTAGGTCATCTAGTCCAACCCCCTGCTCAAGCAGGAGTTCCTACACCCTTTGAGACAGATGGCAGTCCAGTCTCCCCTTGAAGGTCGCAAGTGTTGGGGCTCTCACAACCTCCGCTGGCAAGCGGTTCCACTGGTTGATCGCTCTCACCGTCAGAAAGTTTCTCCTCACTTCCAGGTTGAATCTCTCCTTGGTCAGCTTCCATCCGTTATTCCTTGTTTGGCTTTCTGGTGCCATAGAGAACAGCCTGACCCCCTCCTCTCTGTGGCATCCCCTCAAGTATTGGAACACTGCTATCATGTCACCCCTGGTCCTTCTCTTCGCCAGACTGGCCAAGCTCAGTTCCTGCAACCGCTCTTCGTATGTTTTATTTTCCAGACCCTTTATCATCCTGGTTGCTCTCTTCTGCACTTTCTCTAGGGTTTCAATGTCTTTTTTGTAGCTTTTTTTTTGTATCTTTTGGGGTCTTTGGTAGATGCCCCTTGACCCACTAGAAGTCCATCAAGAAAAGACACAGAACAGGGAAAACAAACACGTTGAGCTCTGATGAATAAACTCCGCCTTTCAGAGGTCAAACTCCCATCATCTTAGAAGACCTCAAATGATCCTAGGTAGAGGCAGATGTAAGGGTCTCCTGCTTGGGCAGGGGGTTGGACTAGATGACCTGCAAGGTCCCTTCCAACTCTGTTTAATCTGAATCTGATGCTTTTGGGGGTTTTCTGTGCAGCATCCTATAACGTCTCCTGAGCCCCAAGCTCTGCTTCCCATTATCCTGGAGTTTGAAGGAAGGGTGGGCCGAAGGCGAGCTGCGTTTGGAGCAGAAAAGAGGGAGCGGAAAGAAAACAGTGTGAGATTTACAACTGTTGCTGGGGGAAACCGAGCCAGCCTGCGGTGGGGGGGGGGAGGAGACCCTTTGTCAGCCAGGGGGGGCCGAAACCTTTGCGATGTTGTGGACAATTATTTAAATTGGGCGTGTTGCACGCTCAGCCACTGCCAGTGGGAAGCCGTTCCCTGGAGGATCTCGCTGGCTTGCGTTTGGTCTAGCCTGCAACTTCTTGTATTCCCACCAGCCTTGTTAAAAAATCAGGTTGTGTACATGTTTCCCTGGTGTTCCTGGCTCAGGTACGGCCTCACGGCCGAAGTTTGGTTTCCCATTGCAGGAAGCCCCCCTGGCTTCGGCATGAAAAGGGGATCGGATTGGGCTTGCTTGCCTGTTTTCAATTGCAGGATGGAGAGGTGGTCCCATCGCCTGGCTCACAAACCGCCCCCTCCTCCTCCTCCAAGTTGAAAAGGGAAAGACTTGCAGGTTTTGGGGGATTTGGAGCCCCTCGTATATTTTCTTGCTGGCTGAGAAGCAGGGGTCCTGCAAGATTTTAGGCTTTCTTCTGCTTATAGGAATCTCTTTGACAGACAACGTGGCCCCCTACCCACAGAAGCATCCTCCCTCGGGTGGGAATCTGGTCTCCTTCTGACTGCCACCCGTGTGGAAAACGAGTTTTCTAACTATGTGCAGGGACTTTCTTTTTAAAAAATGCTTCTACCCCTAACCCAGTTGTGAATATAGGCATTTGTTTGTTTGTTTGTTTGTTTGTTTGTTTGTTTGTTTGTTTGTTTTCTTCCTGCCTGCCTGCCTGCCTGCTTGCCTGCCTGCCTTTCTCTCTCTCTCTCTCTCTCTCTTCTTTCTTTCTTTCTTTCTTTCTTTCTTTCTTTCTTTCTTTCTTTCTTTCTTTCTTTCTTTCTTTCTTTCTTTCTTCTTCCCTTCCCATCCCTTCCCTTCCCTTCCCTTCCCTTCCTAACTTCCTTCCTTCCTTCCTTCCACCTTTCTCCCTCCCTCCCTCCCTCCCTCCCTTCCTTCCTTCCTGTCTTTCCTTTCTTCCTGTCTTTCCTTCCTTCCTTTCCTTCCTAACTACCTTCCTCCCTTCCTTCCTGCCTCCCTCCCTTCCTTCCTTCCTGATTATCTTCTCATGTGAGTTTTCAGACACTGCCTTTTCAAAATTACATTTTTTCAGTTTCTTGAATCAATTGGCCATTTCTCCAAATATCACCTTTTCCTTGTTGACTTTCCCTCCCCCGCAAGATTGGTTTATTTCTTTATTCAATTTATATAGATCTTCTGGATATAAATGTCCCCTATTAACAGAAGTTCTTCCAGTCTCTTTTCTGCTCTCTCTGTCTCTGTCTCTCTCTGTCTGTCTCTGTCTGTCTGTCTGTCTGTCTGTCTCTCTCTCTCTCTCTCTGTCTCTCTCTCTCTTTCTCTCTCTCTCTCTCTCTCTCTCTCTTTCTGTCTCTCTCTCTCTGTCTCTCTCTGTCTCTCTGTCTCTCTCTGTCTCTGTCTCTCTAATACAGTTGGGCTAAAATCTTGTGTTTTTCTAAACTATCTTTTATTGTGAAATCAACACACTGAACTATAAAAGGCAGGTAAACAATGGTATTCAGATGCTATTGGAAGACTGCTATCTTGTCTTCTAATATTTGAGAGGCTGACATGGAGAAGAGGGGGTGAACCTCTTCTCCAAAGCACCTGAGGGCAAGACAAGAAGCAACAGATGGAAACGTATCAAGGAGAGAACCGACCTGGAACTAAAGAGAAATTTCATGACAGTTATGACAAATAATCAGTGGAATAACTTGCCTCCAGAAGTTGTGGGTGCTCCAACACTGGAGATTTGTCAGAAGAGATAGGACAACCATTTGTCTGAAATGATATAGGGCGGGGGTCGGCAACCTTAAACACTCAAAGAGCCACAAAAGTCCTAACCGGAAGCCCCCCCCCCTTTCAATTTTGGAGCCGTCCGGTTCCCCCACCATAGAGCCTCCTCCTAGCGCGGCATCCTTTTTCCCATACCAGTCCTAACCTATCAATTGTGGAGCCTACCGGAAAACCCGCCCCTTGCTATAGAGTCTCCTCCTGGCACATCCTGCTTCCCCGCCACAACCGGAAGCTCCTCTCAAAATTGTGGTGCCGACTGGTGACAGGGAGCAGAAGGATGAAAGAGCCACATGCGGCTCCAGAGCCGCAGGTTGCTGACCCCTGGTATAGGGAGTTGGACTAGAAGACCTCCAAGGTCCCTTCCAACTCTGTTCAAGTGTAGCACAGTCATGTATAGATTTGCAAGGGGGAGGATCCTTTTAAACCATTTTAATAAACTTGAGAAAACGAAGAGCAAACAGCCAACCCTCCAACAATTTACGCAGAGCGTTCAGCCTACTTCAGTCTTCACGATCGTTGGTTCTCAGAGGTCTAAAGTTTCCATGAGTTGAAACGATCCACGGATTCTGCGATTGGACTTGTGAAATGTTTACAAACATTCCAACAGCTCCTAAGATTGAAAGGGCCAATAATTCTTCAAAACAACTAAATCAGGGATAAGTTACACTGGCTGCATTCTAGACTTTTCATCCATCCCAGCCAGGACAACTATTGGCAAGGAACTGTGGGAGTTGTAGGCTAAAATATTTGGAGGCCACAAGGTTGCCAATGCGAGAAGAAGATGGGAAAACTCGTGGATGTTGACAAAGATGAAAGTTTTCCTATTATAACTCCATGTTTCTGAAAACTTTGAGCCATTCATCATTTTGGCTGTCATCCTACCTCTTTGTGCCAACAGCAGCCAGTGTTGTAGTGAGGGTGGGCTAAGGCGGAATATCATGAGTGACGAATGAAAGTTTATTTCTGCTAGATAACCAGAAAGGCAAATCTATTAACAGATTAACAGAGTTGGAAGGGACCTGGTAGGTCATCTAGCCCAACCCCCACAAGCAGGAGACCCTACACCATTTCTGACAGATGGCAGTCCAGTCTCTTCTTGAAAGCCTCCAGGGATGAAGCTCCCACAACTTCCGAAGGCAACTTCTGTTCCATTGGTTGATTCCTCTACCTGTCAGAAAATTCCTCCTTGCTTCCAGGTTGAATCCCTCCTCGTTCAGTTCCCACCTAGACACTATACAGGTAGTCCTTGATTTACGACAATAATTGAGCCCAACGTTTCTGTTGCTAACATTTGCTAAGCGAGTTTGTCCTATTTTACGACCTTTCTTGACACCTTTCTTTTGTTCAACTTGATTAATATTTTACGACCTTGTAAAATTGTATATATCCCCATAGTTTGTTCCGGTCTATGCGGAAAAGTAGACATTTGTTATTGTTTATACTGTCTTAATTTATGACATATAATTATAGCAGTAGGATGTCATTGGAAATGCAAGATAAAGAAGACTCTGAATTCTGTAAAACTTGGGACAGGTGGTATAATTGGCTTAATCAAAACAAATATCAAGACCTCACCCCATAAGAGGTCAGTAAGGGGCGTGCATAAGCGCACAATCGTGCCTACCGTTCCTGTCCAAATGTACCCATATATTCATACCTCTTATACGCTTATTCATGCTTGTACTATTACATATATATTCAATCATGTTTTTACTGTTTATACTTTGCTTATAATCATATATGCTTGACAAATAAACAAATACAAATTTATAAGAACTACTTTTAAAATATTAAGGAGGGATTCTTCAAAGCTGTGGGCAAATATGTGTTCCCTCCTACCCACTGGTTCTCCGCTTCCAAGGAGAAGGGCAGAACTAAAAGCTGGGTTGACGGTTACAACTTCTGAATTGTTTCAGGTTCACTCCGGAAGAAAGGGATAGAAGAGTTTTGAGCTCAGCGAAGGGAAGTTTTCCCCGCTCTTTGGGTTGTTTCTAACTCTACCCACCAGCCACCACCAGCCCAAGAAATCTCTGCTGACTTTTGGCAATAGGTTGGGTCAGTCATCCCCAACTTTATTCAGTCGCATGCTCCATGGAAATAGTTAACCCAAATCTGTCTCTTTTCATTATTTTCTGCTGCCCAGAAGAAAGCGCCGGATAGGTTCTTGTAGAATTGTTGCTCTTTCAAGCGTTCTGCGGCAAATTTGATACTGAGTGATTAAAGCATGCAAAGGAGAGAGAACCTTTTCCTCCCCATCCATGGGCCCCTCTGACGGCAGCTTTGATTGTTGACCGAAATTCCCCTTTCATAACTAAGACCTGTCACCTTGGGTTGGATTATCCCAGCCATGAAAGCCATGACAACTTCCAGAAGTTACTCAGGGGGAAATTAGCTCTCCTTGTTTTTCTGAAGAACAGGACCGGTGGCCTAGCTCCACCCAGACCTCTCTTCCTGGAAGGTTTGATATAAACAGGGTCCTGTCCCCCTCCGTCTTCGTAACCGCCACTCATGTTTCCCATCACCCTTTTTTTCCCCCTGTTTGTGAAAGGCAAACAGGGAAGTCACGCCGGTCCTTCTCGCTTGGGTGCCACCTCTGAGCTGTTCATTGGCTTTAGTTCATAAGTCGTGGTGGCTTCTGTTGAGTATTGCTTCTTAGAATCATTTACTACATGCACCCTGTTTCCCCCCAAAATAAGACATCCCCTGATAATAAGCCCAATCGGGCTTTTGAGTGCAAGGCAATAAGACCAAGCGCTTATTTCAGGGTTCAAAAAATATATAAGACAGGGTCTTATTTTCGGGAAAACATGACAGATGGATAGATAGATAGATAGATAGATAGATAGATAGATAGATAGATAGATAGATAGATAGATAGATAGATAGATAGACTGTTTCCCCCAAAATAAGACATCCCCTGATAATAAGCCCAATCGGGCTTTTGAGTGCAAGGCAATAAGGCCAAGCACTTATTTCAGGGTTCAAAAAAATATAAGACAGGGTCTTATTTTTGGGGAAACACGACAGATAGATAGGTAGATAGATAGATAGATGATAGATAGATAGATAGATAGATAGATAGATAGATAGATAGATAGATAGATAGATGATAGATAGATAGATAGATAGATAGATGATAGCAATAGCAATAGCACTTAGACTTATATACCGCTTCACAGTGCTTTACAGCCCTCTCTAAGCGGTTTACAGAGTTCAGCATATTGCCCCCAACAATCTGGGTCCTCATTTTACCCACCTCGGAAGGATGGAAGGCTGAGTCAACCTTGAGCCGGTGAGATTTGAACAGCTGAACTGCTGAACTAGCAGTAGCCTGCAGTGCTGCATTTAACCACTGCACCAACTCGGCTATCTAGAGATAGATAGATCTATCTCTAGAGATAGATAGATAGATAGATAGATAGATAGATAGATAGATAGATAGATAGATAGATAGATAGATAGATAGATGATAGATAGATAAATAGATAGATGATAGATAGATAGATAGATAGATAGATAGATAGATAGATGATAGATAGATAGATAGATAGATAGATAGATAGATAGATAGATAGATAGATAGATAGATGATAGATAGATAGATAGATAGATAGACAGACAGACAGACAGACAGACAGACAAACAGACAGAACCCATGACTTCTGAAGGCAACCTATTCAATTGATTGATTGCTCTCACCCCTAGGAATTTTCTCCTTAGCTCTAGATTGATTCTCTCCTTGATTAGTTTCCACCCATTGCTTCTTGTCTTGCCTTCTGGTGCTTTGGAGAACAGGTTGACCCCCTCCTCGTCTTTGTAGGAGCACCTCAAATATTGGAACACTGCTATCATGTCACCCCTAGTCCTTCTTTTCATTAGACTAGATAAAGATGCTGAATTTGGCAGGGATATTCCTCTATTAATTACACACACACACACACACACACACACACACACACACACACACACACACACACACACACACACACACACACACCTTAGGAATGCTGAAATCAGTGAGTAATGTACAGCCATGCTTTGTTTCGCAAACAAGACCTTCCCATTCATTAACAGACACATGGACCTACTCCGTGAAGGCATCTAATTCAGAATGCGCGAAAGCAAAGAATCGCCCAAATCTCTCGTGCACGCGCATCCCCTCGCAAGATTTTGCTTCTGCGCATGCGCAGGAAGCAAAATCAGCCCAAAAATTCCCCCCAAAAAGATGGCGTCACACGACAGACCGGTGAAGATGGCACCGGAGCTGTCGCGTGCAAATAGCGCCATCTGCTGGCCGCTACCGGTGCGGTAGAGACGACCGCACCGGTAGGAACCCACCACTGGGTGGGGAGGAAGGGAGAGAGAGAGAGAGAGATGGGGAGAGGGAAAGAGAGAGATGAGAGGGAGGGAGAGAGATAGGAAAGGGAGAGAGAGAGATGGAGAGAGAGAGAGAGGGAAAAGAGAGTAATACCTTTTTTGCATAAAAAACAGAGCCACAAAACCTGAGTAGGCATAGCTGGGTTGGTGGTCATGTGACTCGATGGGAGGGACATCGAGTTGGCCACGGCCACCCAGGTTATGTGGCTCCGGGTATTTTATTTTCTCTGGGAAACGGGTCCAAATGGCTCTTTGAGTTTTTAACGTTGCCGACCCCTGGTATAGCGTCTCCTGCTTGAGCAAGGGGTTGGACTAGAAGACCTCCAAGGTCCTTTCCAACTCTGTTATTCTGTTCAGTTTATGTATTATTTCTCTTTAAATGTATCCTCCATTTCAATCTGTGATTTGATCCCGAACAAGGCTTCCATTGCCATTTGGGCAAGCAAAGGTTTTGACTGTTGTCCTTTTAGGAACCACAACGCCGATGGTATTTTATAATCATTATGACCAGGGGTGGTTTCCTAATTTTTTTACTACCACTCTGTGGGCGTGGCTTATTTTGTGGGTGTGGCTTGCCGGCCATGTGACCGGGTGGGAATGGCTTGCCGGTCATATATTAGTTATTTCAGAGAGATGTTACTACTATTTTTGCTATTTTATACCTAACATGAAAAGCTTTGCATACAAGTGTGTGTTACACCATGGCAACACAGCAACCTTTGTATGCAGAAAATGCTATAGTTAAAAGACAAGCAAGTCTCATACAGCATTTTTGGTTTCAGTCATGGATTCCTTAGACGAAAATATTGAGGACTGTTAAAAGAACAGTATCTTTTAACAGTCCTCAATGTTTTCGTCTAAAGAATAACAGCATAAAACTGTATAAAATTAACAGTATACAAGGTCAAGCTTTCGGAAAACGCCCACTTTGGGAAGCTTTAGGCAAAAGCGAAGGAAAAGTGTCAAATGCGAGCTTCTTATTATTTTCAAGCAAAGGAACAGGGAAAGACTTAATTGTCAGGTTTCTGGGCATGCGCAGAAGAAATTTTTTTTTTTAAAAATTTTTTTTTAAATGGCAGCGCCCAGGCACCGGCAACCGACCGCACCGGTACTGTGACGTCACCAGAGGGCCGCTACTGGTGCTATAGAGTGGACCGCACTGGTAGGAACCCACCACTGATTATGACCCAGTCAGGGGTCGTGTGCCATTTTGCCAACACTGCAACCCGGTTTAGAAAGAGACGAGGAAAGGGAAAAGGAATGGAAGCTGGTGTTTAAAACAGCCTAGGAACGTTATTGTAATGAGATGTATCTTGGCTTCATTTCAATGGTGTTTGAGACTTCGTGGGTTTGTGGCAAAGTCAACCATAAGTATGGAATACCACAGCTAAGTGTTTCCTCCGCAAACAAAACCCAACTCCCTATGATTAGAAAGTTGGCCCTTCCGCTTTTTTTATTTGCACAGGCCTCTAAAAATACAAAAAAGGGGGTTATAAATAGGTCCCACCCACTGTCCGTTTTCTTGCGTCGACAAAGCAGGCTGTAAGATGTGAAGGCAGGTCTTCCCTGAACTGGATCAGGCAGAACGTGGGAGCTGAGATTCCTCTGAATGTTTGGAAACAAAACAGGAGCAGTGATGGTAAAGATCTTGAGATCCTGATAGGCTCCTTTGGGTCTGCCTCTCGCCATCTTGGAAGCAAAATCGGAGCGGTGATGGTAGAGGAACCTCTTCTCGTCTTGAGAACCTGATAACACCCTCAATTTGACCAGCCTGAAGAGATGTTCCTCAGTTTGTCTGTAGAGGTGGTGGGATGTAGAGGGAGTAGAGACACTAGTGCCAGTTCAGATACCGTGATGACAAAATGGATGTTCTTCCTGATGAATACCTTCTCTCTCTCTCTCTCTCTCTCTCTCTCTCTCTCTCTCTCTCTCTCTCTCTCTCTCTCTCTCTCTCTCACACACACACACACACACACACACACACACACACACACACACACACACACACACACACACACTGAAGATTGTAGACTTTGTTTCCTATTGCGGAAGTTTACATGTAGTGGGGCCCATCCTCTGTATTCCCCTACCTCCCACACTCTTGGTATTCTCCTATTTATTTTATTTTATTTATTTTATTGAATTTCTATGCCGCCCAACTCCCAAAGGACTCCTACCTCCTTCCATCTTGTTCCAGTCTCCACATAATAAGGGGTGTATTAGATTTTTGTGGTAGGGTAGAAATGTTGATTGTTGGCGTATGGCAGGGGTGTCAAATTCAAAGCCCGCGGCCCGCATCCGGCCCGCAGGGTGCTTAGATCTGGCCCGCGGGCCCACCCTGGAAACAGCAAAGGACTGGCTCGCAGTGCCTCTGCCAGCGAAAACGGAGCTTGGGGAGGCTGTGTGTGGCCCACCCAGGCTCTGTTTTCGGCCACGATGGCCTCCTGCAGCCCTCTGCCAGTGAAAATGGAGCTCGGGTGGGCCACACGCAGTTCTCCTGGGCTGCGTTTTCACTGGAGGCCATTGTGGCTGAAAACGGAGCCTCGATGAGTGACATCGAGCTGGCTATGCCCACCCTGGCCTGCTCCCCAAGATGAAACACAACGCTGATGCAGCCCTCAATGAAATTGAGTTTGACACCCCTGGCATACGGAGAGCACTGGGCAAGTAGATTTCTTAGGTTTTCGAAAGCCATTTGGATGAGGACTGACAATATAACTAGTTGTAAGCCAATGCATCCTTGTGAGAGATTCCCAAGTCAGTTCCCAGGAATTCTTTCTGGAAAACGCTCAAAACCTGTTCATAGTTTGTTCATACAGTGTTCGATAATGTGAGATGAAACATCTTCTACCTTTTGTGCGCAAATAAGTAGCTTATATTCCTCCCTTCCCTCGCGCGGATTTGTACGGAAGAATTCTAGGAATTTTGCCATTTTGGGGAAGGTTCTGAGAATTTTGCTAATGAATCGTTTGATAATGAGGGTTATGGTTGAATTAATTGACATTAAGCGTATACTTCAAGGGGCGTGAAAGGGAGTTCTCGTGATGCTGATATTAGACAACTTTCTGCTGGATGTTGGAGTGATGGATGGGCTCAAGTAAGTGCTGAGAAACAAGGGCTGAATCCAGAACTGACCACTTCTGGTCTAAATTGATATCATGATGTGATGCTCACTCATATTCACTCTCTTCTCCTTCTTTTTCTCTTTGTGTTGGGGACACTTAGGACTATACGACAAATGTTCGTACACCACCTTGGACCGAGGATGGGTTTTGGGAATTAACAACATCAGTGACCAAGGTAATCGAGATCCTCGCTATTTTTTCTCACTGAAGACCGACCGTGCCCAGAAGGTCACCACCATCACGGATCACCATAGCTACCTTCTGAATCAGTGGGTTCACCTCGCCATCACTTACGATGGACGTTTGATGAAGATGTACGTGAACGGTGCCCAGGTTGCGGCCAGCAGGGAACAGGTGGGGAGCATCTTCAGCCCTTTGACTTTGAAATGTAAGATCCTTATGCTGGGTGGCAATGCCCTAAACCAAAATTACCGAGGATACGTAGAACATTTTAGTCTTTGGAGAGCAGTCCGTTCTCAGAAGGAGATATTGATGGACATGACTCTGGTGGCTCATGAAGTAGATGTTCCTCTACCTCAGCTAGTGTTTCAGGAGACTTTACTGAATGTGAAAAGCAACTGGTCCCCCATGAAAGACACTCCACGCCTTCCTCTGACCGAGTTCACCTCCCACTCTGGCTACCTGGTGGATACCAGCCTGGAGCCTCCTCTTTGTGGCCAAACGGTTTGCGACAATGTGGAGGTCATCGCCAGTTACAACCAGATCCCGAGCTTCCGTCACAGGAAGGTGGTCCGTTACCGCGTGGTGAACATTTACGACGACCATCACCGCAACCCCACCATCAGCCAGGAACAAATAGAGTTCCAGCACCGACAACTGAACGATGCCTTCGGTCCGTACAACATCTCGTGGGAAATAGAGGTGCTGGAGATCAACGATTCCTCCCTTCGCGACCGCCTCATCCTGGCCAACTGCGAGATCAGCAAGATTGGAGACGAGAGCTGCGATCCGGAGTGCAATCATACGTTGACCGGCTTTGATGGAGGAGATTGCCGCCACGTGCGCCAGCTTTACTTCAACAAGAAGAAACAGAACGGCGTTTGTGACATGGATTGCAACTCGGAGAAGTACAACTTTGACGGTGGGGATTGCTGCAATCCAGATATAACGGATGTCACCAAAACCTGCTTTGATCCCTATTCTCCTAACAGGTAAGCATCTTCAAATCACATATATTCCATTCTGCGCATGTTCTACAGGTGGTCCTTGACTTGCAACCGTCCACTTAGTGAATGTTTGAAGTTAGAGCAGCACTGAATGGGTGACTGATGGCCGTTTCTCATTCTTGCCATGGTTGCTAACATGTAATGTGATCAAAATGCGGGCGCTTGGCAACTGGCATGTATTTATGACAGTTGCACTGGGTCCCAGGGTTGGGTGGCCACATTTGCAAACAATTTCCGACAAGCAAAATCAGTGGGGGAAGCCGGATTCGCTTAATGACTACATGATTCGCTTAACAACTGCAGTGATTCGCTTAACAACTGTGGCAAGAAAGGGGCAAAACTAGAATAGAATGGAATGGAATGGAATGGAATATAGAATAGAATAGAATGGAATGGAATGGAATGGAATGGAATGGAATGGAATGGAATGGAATGGAATGGAATAGAATAGAAAATAGAATGGAGTGGAGTGGAGTGGAGTGGAGTGGAGTGGAGTGGAGTGGAGTGGAGTGGAGTAGAGTAGAGTAGAGTAGAGTAGAGTAGAGTAGAGTAGAGTAGAGTAGAGTAGAGTAGAGTAGAGTAGAGTAGAGTAGAGTAGAGTAGAGTAGAGTAGAGTAGAGTAGAGTAGAAAATAGAGTGGAGTGGAGTGGAGTGGAGTGGAGTGGAGTGGAGTGGAGTAGAGTAGAGTAGAGTGGAGTGGAGTGGAGTGGAGTGGAGTGGAGTGGAGTGGAGTGGAGTAGAGTAGAGTAGAGTAGAGTAGAGTAGAGTAGAGTAGAGTAGAGTAGAGTAGAGTAGAGTAGAGTAGAGTAGAGTAGAGTAGAGTAGAGTAGAGTAGAGTAGAGTAGAGTAGAGTAGAAAATAGAGTGGAGTGGAGTGGAGTGGAGTGGAGTGGATTGGAGTGGAGTGGAGTAGAGTAGAGTAGAGTAGAGTAGAGTAGAGTAGAGTAGAGTAGAGTAGAGTAGAGTAGAGTAGAGTAGAGTAGAGTAGAGTAGAGTAGAGTAGAGTAGAGTAGAGTAGAGTAGAGTAGAGTAGAGTAGAGTAGAGTAGAGTAGAGTAGAGTAGAGTAGAATACTGTGTTTCCACGAAAATAAGACCCTGTCTTATATTTTTTTGAACCCTGAAATAAGCGCTTGGCCTTATTGCCATGCACTCACAAGCCCAATTGGGCTTATTATCAGGGGATGTCTTATTTGGGGGAAAACAGGGTAGCAATAGCAATAGCAATCACACTTAGACTTATATCCCACTTCACAGAGCTTCTCTAAGCAGTTTACAGAGTCAGCCTATTGCCATCAACAATCTGGGTCCTCATTTTACCAACCTCGGAAGGACGGAAGGCTGAATCAACCTTGAGCCGGTCATGATCGAACCCCTAGCAGTCAGCAGAATCAGGCTGCAATACTGCATTCCAACCACTGTGCTAACATTGTCTTTCCACAATGTTCCACCAGAGTTGTCGTGGCACAGTGGTTTGAATGCAGTATTGCCGGCTGATTCTGCCCACAGCCAGCAGGTCTATCCTGACGGGCTCAAGATTGACTCGTCCTTCCGTCCTTCCGAGGTGGGTAAAAGGAGGACCCAGATCGTCGAGGGCAATAGCCTGACTCTGTAAACCGCTTAGAGAAGCTCTGTGAAGTGGGATATAAGTCTAAGTGCTATTGCTATTGCTATTAATGATACTTACGTACCACCTCCGATGCTTGTCACTTCATAAAAATGTGATGATGCTATTTCCATCCTCCCGAGGTGGGTAAAATGAGGACCCAGATTGTTGGGGGCAATAGCTTGACTCTCTAAACCGTTTAGAGAGGGATATAAAAGCACTATGAAGCGGTGTATAAGTCTAAGTGCTATTGCTGTTGCTATTAATGATACTTAAGTACCACCTCTGATGCTTGTCACTCCATAAAAACGTGACGATGCTATTTGTTGGCTAGGTTTTGGGAGATTCTGATATATATTACACCCACGTAACACCTATCCTCCGCCAGCTGCATTGGCTGCCCATTAGTCTCCGGACCCAATTTAAGGTGTTGGTTTTGACCTTTAAAGCCCTACATGGCTCAGGGCCAGGTTACCTTCGGGACCGCATCCTGCCGCATACCTCCCTACGAACGGTTAGGGCCCACAGAGTTGGTCTCCTCCAGGTCCCATCGACCAAGCACTGCCGGTTGGTGGGGCCGAGGGCGAGAGCCTTCTCTGTGGGAGCTCCCTCCCTTTGGAACCAGCTCCCTCCAGAGATCAGGACTATCCCCACCCTGCTGGCCTTCTGTAAAGCAATAAAAACTTGGCTCTTCCGGCAGGCGGGGTGAAAGTGAGACCAATCAGACTATATATGGGTCTCCCCCCTGGTTATGAATGCTAGATGTTTTTTTAACTTTTGTAGTTTTTAACTGTTATGATTTTTATATTGATAAATGGAATTGACATGGTGTGAGCCGCCCAGAGTCCCCTGGGAGTTGGGCGGCATACAAATCTATTCAAATAAATAAATAAATAGATAGATAGATAGATAGATGGATGGATGGATGGATGGATGGATGGATGGATGGATGGATGGATGGATGAATGAATGAATGAATAAATAAATAAATAAATAAATAAATAAATAAATAAATAAATAAATAAATAAATAAATAAATAAATAAATAAATAAATAAATAAATAAATATTTATTTTTGGGGATGAATTATATGCCACCAAGTCATCTTCAATTCTTGGTGACCACACAGATAAATGTTCTGAAAACAGCTTGGCTGTTAACCAAGGCTCACTTAGTTTCCCATTTCACCTGCTCCTCCTACCTCATTCTGTCTTAGTAATATTATCTCTGTGGAGCCTGGAACAGAAGTGGACCCCAGAGGAGAGGGAAGCATTCTCGGTTCTTTTTGTGAGTGTTTTATGCCAGCAATAAACTCAAAGCAGAACCCATAGAGCTGGAGGAACATGAAAAAGTAGATGAATGTGTACCTTTCTGGAATGACCATCTGAGAATCGTATCAAGAACGAGATGTATCTAGAGACATGAATTCAGACCGGCTGCCTAGTTTTAAAAGCATTTGCTGCCCCATTAACTTGGCTTTGATGGATGGCACATCGTTTTTAAACCATAAGGAATCTGTCTTAGCAGTAACTATTATTTGGACCCCTGTGTGACTTGGTGGCGATTCAAGAAAGCTTTGGCACAGCCTGTGAAGAAGCCATAAAAATTAGTAGCTGGCAAGGCATTTTGAGGATTTTGATAGATGGCGAGATGAAACACTGCAATTATTCCTTGGACTTCTGGGGAAAGAGACCGGGGGGACAAAAATTTCCTTGCTCTAGGTATGAGTCTGCTTGCATTTTAAGAAGTTCCAAAATCTTGAGGGAGGGAGGGAGAGGGAGGGAGGGAGAGAGAGAGGGAGAGGGAGCGAGAAAGAGAATGAGAGAGGAAGGGAGAGGGAGGGAGAGAAAGAAAGAGAGAGGGAATGGGAGCGAGAAAGAGGAAGGGAGAGGAAGGGAGAGGGAGAGAGAAAGAGAGAGGGAATGGGAGAGAGGGAGAAAGAGAGAGGAAGAAGGAGCGAGAAAGAGAATGAGAGAGGAAGGGAGAGGGAGAGAGAGAAAGAGAGAGGGAGAGGGAGCGAGAAAGAGAATGAGAGAGGAAGGGAGAGGGAGAGAGAAAGAGAGAGGGAATGGGAGAGAGGGAGAAAGAGAGAGGAAGAGGGAGCGAGAAAGAAAGAGAGAGGAAGGGAGAGGGAGAGAGAGAGAGAATGAGAGGGTGGGAGATGGAGAGTGGGGGAGGGAGAGAGAGAGAGAGAGAGAGAGAGAGAGAGAGAGGGAGAGAGGACCACACATTCACTTTTGTTCTTGCTATTTTTACCTCCTGTGATCTAAAGCAGATCGAGATTTCTTTTCCAAAAGGAAAATACATATTTTTCTTTTGGAAAAGAAGGAGATTACCTGTCTATTATCCTGTGGCTGTTCCCTTTAGCCAAGGCCTTATATCATAAACCAGCTTTTACTGGGACAACTCCCCCCCCCCTACCTTGAGTAAGGCGAGGATCAGAAATCCAAGAGATAACAGAATAACAGTGTTGGAAGCAGCAGTGGGTTCTAAAACCCCTTTACTTTACCCTTTAGGAGATTTGGAGGCTTCAGTGAGGACTGCGCAGATACGTGGGGGGGGGGAAACGTGGGGGAGCGTTGTGCGTGCATGCACAGGGGGAGGGCATTGCATTATGGGTGTGGGCACATGCATGCGTGCTGTCGCTCGTGCACATGCTCTTTTGGCACTCGAGCAAAAAAAAGGTTTGCCATCACTGCCCTATACCATTCAGGACACATGGTTGTCCAATCTCTTCTTAAAAACCTCCAGGGATGGATGGAGCATCCACAACTTCTGAAGGCAAGCCATTCTGCTGGTTCAATCAATCAATCAATCAATCAATCAATCAATCAGAACAGACCTGGAAGAGACCTTGTAGGTCTTCTAATCCAACCTCCTGCTCAAGCAGGACATCCTATATACCTATACCATTTCAGACAGGTGGCTGTCCAATTTTTTCCTAAAGGACCCACAACATCTGAAGGGAAGCTGTTCCACTGGTTAATTGTCCTGACTTTCAGGAAATTTCTCCTTGGTTCTAGCTTGGTTCTCTCCTTGATTAGTTTCCATCCATTGCTTCTTGTCCTTCCTTCTGGTGCCTAGGAGAATAGGTTTTATTTATTTTTATTTATTTGTCAACACGTGTACAAGATAACAGGTATGATATAAGCATAAACAAAAGCAAAGTAGGTACAGGTAAATTAGGACAATAGGACAGTATGACAGGGACGGTAGGCATGATGGTGCACTTATGCACGCCCCTTACAGACCTCTTAGGAATGGGGTGAGGTCGACTGTAGACAGTCTAAGGTTAAAGTTTTTGGGGTTTGGGGAAGAAACCACAGAGTCAGGTAGTGCATTCCAGGCACTGATTACTCTGTTGCTGAAGTCGTATTTTCTGCAGTCGAGTTTCGAGCGGTTTACATTGAGTTTGAATCTATTGTGTGCTCGTGTGTTGTTGCGGTTGAAGCTGAAGTATTCATTGAGAGGTAGGACATTGTGGCAGATGATTTTATGTACTACATTTAAATCAGATCGAAGGCGACGTAGCTCTAAGTTATCTAAGCCAAAAATTTCAAGTCTGGTGGAATAAGGTATTCTGTTGCGAGTGGAGGAGTGGAGGACGTTGAAGGAGGTTGACCCCCTCTTCTTTGTGGCAGCCCCTGAGATATTGGAAGACTGCTGTCAAAGATCAGGAGCATTTTGCCTCCTTCCAGACTGCTCCATTTTCATGGGGGGGGGGGGGGGGAAGAATACAGAATAACAGGATTGGGAGGGACCTTGGAGGTCTTCTAGTCCAACCCCCTGCTCAAGCAGGAAATCCTATATCATTCCAGACAAATGTCTATCCAATCTCTCCAGTGATGGAATACCTATAATTATTACGATTATTGATTCAGTAATCGAAGTAGATCCGGGCTTTTTACATTTTCCAACAGGAGGGATGAAATTTAGACTTTGCAGTGGGTAGAATCGTATCTGGGGTGAAATGCTACCGGTTCGGCCCGGTTCGGGCGTACCGGTAGCGGCGGCCGCCAGTGGTTTGGAGAACCAGTAGTGGCGGCAGCGCGAGGCTCTGCCCATGCACCTGAATGCCGCCATTTTCTTTTTTATTTATTTATTTATTTATTTGTTTGTTTGTTTGTTTGTTTGTTTATTTGGAGGTTCTTCTATGCCGCCCTACTCCCTGAGGACTCAGGGCGGCGTACAACATTTTAATAAAACAACCAACCAAATCATTAAAAAGCAATTTAAAAACAATTTAAAACATCTATATCACACAAACAAACATGGGGGGAGACATCCGATATAATGTTGTCTCAAAATTACCCCGCCTGCAGGAAGAGCCATGTCTTAATGGCTTTTCGGAAGGCCAGCAGGGTGGGGATATTCCGGATCTCCGGGGGAAGTTGGTTCCAGAGAACAGGGGCCCCTACAGTAAGGTGACCAGACGTCCCGCTTTTGGCGGGACAGTCCCGCTTTTTGATAATTTGTCCCGCAACCTGCGGCGTTTCAAAAAAGTCCCACTTTTTTCGGCCGGGCCAGTCGTTCAGTATAGAGCCAATGGAACTGGCGGCGGTCGCGGCGCGGGGCTTCTCCCACCCGCTTCCCCCGCCTGGCTGGACGCCACAATTCGGGTTATTTTGCCCTCTCTGCATGCGCAGAGGACAAAATAACCTGAATGGCGGCATCCAGCCGGGCGGGAGAAGCCCCGCACCGCGACCGCCGCCAGTTCCATCGGCTCTATGCCGAACGACTGGCCCAGCCGAACCGGCAGGATTTCACCCCTGGTGGCGATGAACAGGTAAGCCTGTGCCAGTAGGAACCCACCCCTCTCTGCGATGGAGTGGGTGTTTGGGGGGGGTGCACAAAGCTGCAGGATAAGAGAGACGGAACCCTCCTGTCTTGCTCCCCTAGAAACCCCCCCCCATGTCAATGGTCACCTTACGCCTACAGAGAAGGCCCTCCCCCTAGGCTCCGCCAGTCGGCATTGTTTGGCTGACGGGACCTAGAGGAGGCCCACTCTGTGGGACCTCACCGGTAGAAGGGAAGTGTGTGGGAGGATTTTAAACCCTCTGCGCATGCGCAAAGCCTTCAGCGCATGCGCAGAGGGTGAAAAAGCGCACAAATCTCGCGCTTCCAAACCGGTAGGAAAGGTAGGTAGATCTCACCACTGACATTTGTGACCCATAAGCCCCATAGACTGAAGCTCCCTCCCCCCACGTGACCCTCCCAGACTAAGCTTGTTCGGAAGAGTCTCCCATCCTGTTTGGCAATTGTGTTTCGACGGCGTCATTTCGTCCGGCTTCCGAGACAGGAAAACCTCCAAGCTGTGTGATCTCCGAACAGCTTGCCTTCAGGCGCGTATAGTACTTTTTTACTTAACAACAAGAGAGTGACTTTCCTCTGCTCTCGATCAAAACTTCTGTGTGTTTTTAATAGCCACCCAAAGAAGACTATTAATAGAAGACGTTTGTCGAAATATAGAACAGGCTGATGGAAAGAAGGGAGACCTGCGAAGTCCGTGCCAGGAAAAATTTCTGTTCTTGAAACGAGACCAAAAGATGTAGTAACATTAACTGCGCAGAGGAAAGGGTGGTGGTGTTTGATTCTTGGAGGCCGATAGAAATTCTTCTGCCCTTTTTTTTCCCCGCCAGTGCATGTTAGCAGCTTGTTCTGCCCTGATCTGTGAGTCAGCTCCTTCTGTTCCTTCAAATAGAATAAGGAAAACCAGCGACAATAAACTGTTCGTGATTAAAATGCTCCATGAAATCAGTCTGAGCTGAAATTGATGCCAAGATCACCCGGCCAATTCTTCCCCACTCCCCGCCCCGAGTCTTTGGCTTCCCTGAAAAAAAGAAAGTGGATTCTGCTTTTAGATTAACAAAAGGTTGGAAGGGACCTTGTAGGTCATCTAGTCCAACCCCCCCCCCCGCCCAAGCAGGAGACCCTACACCATTTCTGACAGATGCCAGTCCAGTCTCTTCTCGAAAGCTTCCAATGATGAAACTCCCACAACTTCCGAAGGCAACTTCTGTTCATTGGTTGATTGTTCTCACTGTCAGTAAATTTCTCCTTATTTCCAGGTTGAATCTCTCCTTGATTAGTTTCCATCCTTTGGTTCTTGTCTGGCCTTCAGGTTCCTTTGAAAATAGGTTGACCCCCCCACTCCTCTCTGTGGCAGCCCCTCAGATATTGGAAGACTGCTATCCTGTCTCCCCTGGTCCTTCTCTTCACTAGACTAGCCATGCCCAGTTCCTGCAACTGTTCATCGTATGTTTGAGCCTCCAGTCCCCTAATCATCCTGGTTGCTCTTCTCTGCACTCTTTCTAGACTCTCAATATCCTTTACAGATTAACAGAGTTGGAAGGGACCTTGTAGGTCATCTAGTCCAACCTTTCCCCAAGCAGAAGACCCTACACCATTTCTGACAGATGGCAGTCCAATCTCTTCTTGAAAGTCTCAAGTGATGAAGCTCCCACAAGTTCCGAAGGCAACTTCTGTTCCATGGGTTGATTGTTCTCACTGTCAGTAAATTTCTCCTTATTTCCAGATTGAATCTCTCCTTGATCAGTTTCCGTCCATTATTCCTTGTCTTGCCTTCGGGTGCTTTGGAGAATAGCTTGATCCCCTCTTCTCTGTGACAGCCCCTCAAATATTGGAAGACTGCTATCCTGTCTCCCCTGGTCCTTCTCTTCACTAAACTAGCCATGCCCAGTTCCTGCAACTGTTCATTGTATATTTTAGCAGCCAGTCCCCTCATCATCCTGGTTGCTCTTCTCTGCACTCTTTCTAGAGTCTCAACATCTTTTTTATAGTGTGGTGACCAAAACTGGATCCAGTATTCTAGGTGTGGCCTTACTAAGGTTTTATAGAGTGGTATTTAGTACCTCACTTGATCTAGATTGTACCAAGTTCTGTTAATGCAACAGACCTTGCATTCTCTGTTAATGCAACTTAGGATTGCATTGACTTTCTTGGCTGCCGCCGCACACTGTTGGTTCATATTTAATTGGTTGTCATATTCTTAAGGCAGACTGGAGAATTGTCCCCAAAGTGCTTTTTCAGGTGGCAACTGGACTTTCTTGTTTTTTCTTTTTTCTTTTGAAGACGTTTCGCTTCTCATCCGAGAAGCTTCTTCAGCTCTTGAGTGGATGGTGGGAAATTGGAAGGTTTTAACCTCCTTGCAGACAGCTGGTCATTTGCATCCTTTTAGAGAATCATTGAGGCCACTTGGAGGTTGATCTGTGTCCTCAGGGTCACCGCAGTGGCCTCAACTACTCTCTAAAACAATGCAAATGACCAGCTGTCTGCAAGGAATATAAATCCTTCCATTCCCTACCATCCATTCAGATGTGGTATAAAAAGCTGTAGAGGATGACTTCAAAGCAACTAAAAAAATAAGGGGAGGGAGGGAGGAAGGAAAAGAAGGGAGGCAGGGAGGGAGGGAGGAAGAAGGAAGGTATGGAGGGAGGAAGGAAAAGAAAGAAGGAAGACGGAGGGAGGAAGAAAGGAGGGAGGAGGGAGGAAGGGAGGAAGGAAAAGAAAGGAGGAAGACGGAGGGAGGAAGAAGGGAGGGAGGGAGGAAAAGAAAGGAGGAAGAGAGAGGGAGGAAGAAGGAAGGGAGGGAGGGAGGGAGGGAGGAAAAGAAAGGAGAAAGAGAGGGAGGAAGAAGGGAGGGAGGGAGTAAAAGAGAGGGAGGAAGACGGAGGGAGGAAGAAAGGAGGGAGGGAGGGAGGGAGGAAGGAAGGAAGGAAGGAAGGAAGGAAGGAAGGAAGGAAAGAGAGAAAGAAGCCCCACTTGCCCTTGCAGAAGGCTGCATCAAAGAAATGTTCCAATGATAGCGAAGAACATCTATGATCGTTTTCCAGAGCTGTTCTCATGGCTTTGAAATGTAATTTTGGCAGTTCCTGACTTCTCGCTTCTTTGGTTCCCTTGGCTCCGGCTGATGTGACTGACATTATGTCCTCCATTATGGAATGCAAATAACCTTGAGAAGGATAGAGTACAGCTCACAGATCACACTGGGGGGGGGGAGGAAGAGGGAGGACACCAACACACCATCAGCTGTTCTACAGTCGGAAACCAGCAATTAAGAAGCCCCCTGCAGTTTCAGACCATCTTACCTGCAAGGCCCTTTTTTAAAGGGGATGGTGGTCTAACAATGCTTTGCAAAAACAACAACAACAACAACAAACAGCTCAGTTAGGTTCAACCAAAGCTTCATGCAAGTCGTCATAAAGCTCAGTAAGACTAGAACTCAGGGCTTAGGCCCAGGGTTCCATCAGCCATTTTATTTCCCAAGTGGCCAACCACCTGCATTTTATTTATTTATTTATTTTGGAAAGAGCAGGAAAGGTTGATTTGGAATGCTTGGACTTCATTCTAAGAATCGCGGGGGTGGGGTGGGGGGGGAGCGGCTGGCGGGTCCGGCTGCTGAGCCTGTGCGGGTTGCTGGGCTGGCACCGGTTGTTGGGCTGGAATGCATTGTGGGACCACAGCCAGTGCTTGAAGCTGCAATGGAGGCTGGGCTGGCACCGGTTGTTGGGCTGGAATTTGCGGAGCTATGATTTGCAGCTGGAAGTGCCCGGTTTGCAGGATTCGATCATCGGATGAGGTAGAGTTTAACATTCCTGTGTTAGGAGGATCTAATGCAGTGGTGAAATCTACTTAACTTCCCTACCAGTTTGGAAGCATGCATTTTGTGCCACCATTGTGTGTGCTTTTTCACACTCTGTGCATGCGCAAAAGGCTTTGCGCATGCACAGAGGGTTAAAAAAACAAAATGGCGATGTCCAGGCGGGTGGGCGGACTCTCACGTTGCCGCCACTACCGGTTCTCCGAACCACCACCAGCCACCGCTACCAGTACGCCCGAAGTGGGCTGAACCGGTAGCATTTCACCCCTGATCTAATGCTAATAATCAACGCCAACCACCTCTTCCGAGGACAGCTAATTCTTAATACTTGCAGAGACTCCTTTGGTCTTTGCTACAAGCCAACAGAAAGGACACTCAAGAATAGGGCCATTAGAAATGATGGAACTAAAAAAAAGAAAAAGAAAATGATGAGTAAAGATACCCATTGAGGAGAGGGAGGAAAACGGCCTAAAATCAAGAGATATAAGAGAAACGAACATTCTTGAAAGTTAAACTATAGCGATTAATTTGGAAGAGAGCTGAAACTAGAGGTGGTAGACCCAGGCAACAAAAATAGGTGGAAGGAGGCAGCATTAGAACAATAGTAGATATACCTGGTAGAATGTATTAAATATATAAGTATAGATAAAGGAAAGATCTAAGTTTAAGAAATAGCTCCGATGTTGGGATGAAATTAGGGTTTCTGAATTACTAGTCTGCTAACCATAGAATGGATTATGATTAGATATACTCAGGGAAGGACAAAAGGGAGAAAGAGGAAGTAGAAAGGAAGGGGAGAGAGAGAGAGGAGGGAAGTAGGAAAGAGGGAGAGAGGGAGGAAGAAGGTAGAGGGGAGAGAAGGAGATAGAGGGAGGGGAGTAGTAGGAAATATAGAAGGGAAAGCAGACTGGAGATAAAAATATAAAAGGAGTAAAATAAGGATATATGTTTATGATATTTTGGATAGAAAACTATGCAGTGACATATACCACTATGGATATATTAATAATATGGTATATGTATGGATGTTTGTGTAAGTTTGGTGATAGATAGATAGATAGATAGATAGATAGATAGATAGATAGATAGATAGATAGATAGATAGATAGATAGATGAGAGAGAGAGAGAGATGGAGAGAGAGAGAGATGGATGATAGATAGATAGATAGATAGATAGATAGATAGATAGATAGATAGATAGATAGATAGATAGATAGATAGATAGATGATGATAGATAGAAATAGATAGAGATAGATAGATAGATAGATAGATAGATAGATAGATAGATAGATAGATAGATAGATAGATAGATAGATAGATAGATAGATGAGAGAGAGAGAGAGAGAGAGAGAGAGAGAGAGAGAGAGAGAGAGAGAGAGAGAGAGAGAGAGAGTGAGATAGAGAGATAGAGAGATAGAGAGATAGAGAGATATATAGAATAGGGCCATCCATAGCCCAGCTGCAATCTTCAGGAGACAGCTACTGTTCCTTGAAGTAAGCCCTGCCTGGAAAGGAAACACCCTTTCCTTCTTGGTTCTGTGCCTAGGGAGGTAGCTTTCATGATTCGGCGAAAGGAGGGGCTGGGGACGCCAAGCTCAAAGCTATTTCCAATTTGATGACTTCATCAGCAGGTGGGGGTGGGTGAGGAAGGCTGGTGTACTAGCGAGGAAAAATGTGTGTGAGAGCAATCACGGTATTGTGGAAACATCATTTTGTCTTGCTTTGTTTGGTTGGGTTATTTTTTTTTTCCTCCCCTTTCTTGGAGAGTCCTTGAGGGAGGACTGGAAACCTTTGGTGCCTTGCCAGTTCTTGTAGCTTCTCATTTCCTTCCTGGGGATGGAATTCCAGAAAAGAAGTCTAGGAACCTAGCATAGCAGAATGGTGGAGCAGATTGGCTTGGAAATGTTCCACGTTAAACAGCCCACATAACCTGGTTATTCTCTGTGGAGAATACTTAACTAGGTCTCCTTCCTTTTTTTCCTAGGCCCAATCCTTCCTCTAGGTAAAGGTAAAAGTTTCCCTCACACATGCGCGCTAGTCATTTCCGGCTTTAGGGGGCGGTGCTCATTTCCGTTTCTATGCCGAAGAGCCAGCGCTGTCCGAAGACGTCTCCGTGGTCATGTGGCCGGCATGACTCAACGCCGAAGGCACACGGAACGCTGTTACCTTCCCACCAAAGGTGGTTCCTATTTTTCTACCTGCATTTTTACGTGCTTCCAAACTGCTAGATTGGCAGAAGCTGGGATAAGTAACGGGAGCTCACTCCGTTATGCGGCGCTAGGGATTCGAACCGCCGAACTGCCGACCTTTCAATCGACAAGCTCAGCGTCTTAGCCACTGAGACACCACATCCCTTCCTCTACCACCCCATAATTGCACACTGAGTCTCATGTAAGGCATGATCAATTAGGATTTAAGTTCCACATAAGCTGATGTATTGCTCATTATTCTTTATACACAAGAATCTAGTCAACCAATGTCCAGGGCTAAATTGGTTCGGCGAGCGGGTGCACATTTCCACCACCGGTACTGGCAAACTGGCCCAAATCGGCAGCAACCCATCACTGGTATCTACAAATTGGATGGTTGGAAGATGACTACCTCAAACTTTGGAGACCAGTGCTGTATAAACTAGTGGTTTGCTTCTAAGGCAACTTGTTATGACTACAAGGTGAGGGAGTGTAACTCAATGGCTGAGCATCTATTTTGCATACCGAAAGGCCTGAGTTCAGATTGGACAATTCTTGCTTGAAACTTTGTTGAGTTACCAAGACTGGCTTAGACAGAACAAAAGGTCTGACTCAGCAGAAGGCAGTAAGATGAGCCAGATTGTTGGGGGCAAGAGGCAGACTCTCAGTAACGGGTTGCAAATCCCGTCGCTAATGGTTTGTATGCGATGTGGGTGGGCGGAGCCTCCCGCCACCGCCACCACTACTGGTTCGTAGATCCAAGCCGTACCAGTAGCAACCCACCACTGCTAACTCTGTAAACCGCTTAGAGAGAGCTGTAAAGCACTGTGAAGGCTTAAGAGACACCATGGAAAATATTTAACAGGGATGAAAAGAAAGGAGGAGAGAGACGGAGATAATGAGACAAACGTAAGTCTCCCGAAAGCTAAGACGAGGAAATATGACGAAGTGTATGTAGCGCTCGGCTTCACTGTGACTACGGTGGGAGACGAGGAAAGACCGGTATGTTTACTGTGTCTAAAAATGTTGGCAGCGGACAGCATGAAGCCAAATAAATTAAGGCATCACTTAAACACATTATACCCCAATCATGCTGATAAGCCGCTTGAGTTTTTTCAGCGAAAACGTGCCGAATATTGCAAACAATCGTCCCGGCGGAGAGTTGGGGGGGTGCGTGAAATGTTTACTTCTTCCTAGGGGGGGCATAACAGAAAATAATTGAGAAGCACTGCTCTAAAGATAGATTGGATGGGGCAAGACAAGAGTTCCAACAGCCACTCAAGAAGTTGAGGTATGTTAGATACACCTGACGCAGGTATGATGACGAGCAGCATTAGCATGCTAACCGGTCTTTCTTATTCTTGTTTCAGGGCCTACTTAGATGTCAAGGAACTGAAGAACAGGCTCAACCTGAACGGCTCCACACACCTCAACGTCTTCTTTGCCAATTCTTCTGAAGAAGAGCTAGCTGGCATGGCCACCTTTCCTTGGGACAAAGAAGCTTTGGTGCACTTGGGTAAGGCAGAGTGGTGGTGCAGTGCTTAGATAGTCTTTGTCTTATGGCAGTTCATTTAGCGACCATTCAAAGTTACGATGACACCAAACTAAGGGAAGGATCGTTTTATACTTACTTACAACCGATGAAGCCTCACGTGATTAAAATTCAAACGCTTGGCAACTGACTCGTACTTATGATGGTTGCATTGTCCTGGGGTCATGCGATTCCCCCTTGGCGACCCTCCGACAAGCAAAATCCATGGGGCAGATAGGTTCACTTAACAACCGTATTGGTAACAGTGATTCGCTTAACAACTCTGGCAAGAAAGGTCGTGAAATGGGTCAAAGCATTGTTGGGAAAAGAGGTGGAGTGGTGTCTTTTTTGCACAGAGTCTCTGTGGAGTGGGCGGCATACAAATGCAACTAATAAATTTACTTAATGATGAGGTAGAGAGCCAGTTTGGGGTTGTGGTGAAGGCACCAGGATAGAAACCAGGAGACGGTGAGTTCTAGTCCCACTTTGGGCATGAAGCCGACTAGGTGACCTTGGGCCAGTCCTTCTCTCTCAGCCCTAGGAAGGAGGCAATGGCAAACCACTTCTGAAAATACCTTGCCCAAAAAAAATCTACAGGGACTTGTTTAGGCAAGAATTGGACACCATTGAATGAAGGACAATGAAGAGGTAAAGAAGACATATACATGAATATCCTGCCCTTTCAAGATCCAGAGAAAACACCATAAAGGAACTCAAAACCCAAAGCAGGGGTGGGAAGTAATTGTTGGATTTCTTTCTCTTGGAAAAGTTGAAGAACAGGTCCACCCAACTTACCATATTTTTCAGAGTATAAGAGGCACCTTTTCTGCCCAAAAAAGAGGGTGAAAATCTGGGTGTGTTTTATACTCCGAATGTAGCCCCGCTCAGCCTCTCAAACGGATGTTTCAGAGGCTGAAAAAAGCCTCTGAAACGGAGCTTCGGGAAAAAAGCCTCTGAAATGGAGGTTCAGGAAAAAAGCCTCTGAAACGGAGGTTCAGAAAAAAAGCCTCTGAAACAGAGCTTCGGGAAAAAAGCCTCTGAAACAGAGTTTCAGAAAAAAAGCCTCTGAAACGGAGCTTTAGAAAAAAAGCCTCTGAAACGGAGTTTCAGATAAAAAGCCTCTGAAATGGAGCTTCAGATAAAAAGCCTCTGAAACGGAGCTTTAAGAAAAAAGCCTCTGAAACGGAGCTTCAGAAAAAAAGCCTCTGAAATGGAGGTTTGCTAAAATTCATCTCTGGGAACAGCTGATTGGGGGTATTCCAGGAGGCCGATCCACCCGTCAATCAGCTTTTTTCTTATTTTCCTCCCCAAAAACTAAGGTGCGTCTTTGGCATGTTGCTTCCCAGGATGGCTCAAAGGTACTTTTTCAAAAGGCAACTGGACTTTGTTTTTTTTCTTGAAGACGTTTCGCTTCTGATCCAAGAAGCTTCTTCAGTTCTGGAGAACTCCAGAACTCATCAGAACTGAAGAAGCTTCTTGGATGAGAAGCGAAACGTCTTCAAGGGAAAAACAAAGTCTACTTGCCTTTTGAAAAAATCACCCTTTGGGACAAGCATGACCTAGATGAGTGAGAACCTCCATAGACTTCCCAGGATGGGTTAAACTCCAAGATGAAATGTTCATGTGATGTACAACTCAGTCTGATAAATATAAAATATGTTACCTTGCCCTGGAGCCCTCAGGACCTGACTAATGCTCTGGGCACCATAATTCATGAGAAGACTGTAACAGAGAGAAACATAGATGAGCTGGGTGACTGGATGGGAGAAATATACTGTATCTACAGGGCAACTTCATTTGCATTTAAGTTCTACTTCAGCATTAGCCACAGGAGGGACTGAAAGGAGAACTCCCAGAATTAAGGAGAAATTTCCTGACAGTGAGAACAATTAACCAGTGGAATGGCTTCCCTCCAGAAGTTGTGGGTGCTCCATCACTGGAGGCTTTCGAGAAGAGACTGGACAGCCATTTGTCCGGAATGGTATAGGGCAGTGGTGGGTTCCTACCAGTGCGGTCCACTCTATAGCACCGGTAGCGGCCTGCTGGTGATATCACAGTACCGGTGCGGTTGGTTGCCGGTGCCTGGGCGCCACCATTTTTTAAAAAATTAATTTTTTAAAAAAAATTTCTTCTGCGCATGCCCAGAAGCTGAGTTTCCGGCACTGCTCATGAGCTGCCTTCCTACCCCACAGTGAGTCCAAGCAGGGGAGGATGGCTGAGAGAGCGTGTGAGATGCAGAAAGAACGGGTGGCAGGAGCTATCTCCATTCCCCTCCCTTCAGCAGTCCGAGAAGCCACGAACGCGCGGTGATGATCCTAGGCATTTTTGCATGTTTGAGGCTTCTTGAGCTGCTGAGGGGAGGGGGAATGGGCGGCAGGACCTATCTCAGTTCCCCTCCCTTCAGCAGTCTGAGAAGCCATGCCCACCCGGTCACATGGCTGGCAAGCCACACCCACAAAATAAGCCACACCCACAGAGTGGTAGTAAAACAAATTAGGAACCCACCCCTGGTATAGGGTCTCCTGCTTGTGCAGGGGGTTGGACTAGAAGACCTCTGAGGTTCCTGCCTACTCTGTTAATCTGTTAATCTGGTGCCCTACCGACACGGAGAAAGATCTACAGGAACCTTCCAATTTTAAAGCCATTTTCTGTGTAACAGCCAAAGAGGAACAGAACATTTCAATTCCAATAGCTAGGTATTTGGACCAATTAACTTTATGCTCTCTTCTAGCACCTCCTGCTGGATTTATCAGATGTCTTGGTGACATTGGTAGCTGCCTGTCCACCCTTTTATGGTTTAATTAAAGCTCAGGTTGACCAAGGAGCTCCTGATGCAGTTCTACAGAGGAATTATTGAGTCTGTCATTTGTAAATCTATAACTGTCTGGTTCGGTTCTGCAACCAAATAGGACAGATACAGACTTCAACAGATACTTGGGACTGCAGAAAAAACAATTGCAAATCAGCCTACCTTCCATCGAAGATCTGTATATTGTGTGAGTCAGAAGGAGGGCTGAGAAAATATCTACAGACCCCTCAAACACTGGACATAAACTGTTTCAACTCCTCCCCTCTGGATGCCACTGTAGGGCATTGCATGCCAAAACAACTGGACACAAAGACAGTTTTTTCTCCCCTGCCATCTCTCTGCTAAACACCTAATTCCCACAGCACTGTCATATGTCTAAGTATATTTACCCATGTAGTAGGGCTGCATTGCTATTATCCTTCTCATCTTTCCTATTTCCTTCTATTATTGGTATCTTATGATTTGTCACTTTGTTGTTTGTATGAGCTTCTGCAGTGGAGACAAATTCCTTGTGTGTCCAATCACACTTGGCCAATAAAGAATTCTATTCTATTCTATTCTATTCTATTCTATTCTATTCTGTTCTGTTCTGTTCTGTTCTGTTCTGTTCTGTTCTGTTCTATTCTATTCCATTCCATTCCATTCCATTCCATTCCATTCCATTTTATTCTATTCTATTCCCTTCCCTTCCCTTCCCCTCCTCTCCCCTTCTCTCCTCTCCTCTCCTCTCCACTCCTCTCTCCTCTCCTCTCCTCTCCTCTCCCTTCTCCTCCCCTCCTCTCCATTGCCTTGCCTTGCCTTGCCTTCCACTCCTCTCCTCCACTCCACTCCCTTTCCATGCCTCTCCTCTCCACTCCCTTCCCTTCCCCTCCCCTCCCCTGCCCTCCTCTCCACTCCACTCCCTTCCACTCCTCTCCTCTCCTCTCCTCTACACTCCACTCCACTCCACTCCACTCCATTCCTCTCCACTCCCTTCCCTTTCCTTCCACTCCACTCCACTCCTCTCTCTCCTCTCCTCTCCTCTCCTCTCCTCTCCTCTCCTCTCCTCTCCTCTCCTCTCCTCTCCTCTCCTCTCCTCTCCTCTCCTCTCCCCTCCTCTCCCCTTCACTCCACTCCACTCCATTCCATTCCATTCATTGTTGTTCAAAGGGAGAGTCTCTTCACTGAATTTACCTGTGATAGCACCAATTCTAATTATTGTACCATCAGTTTGAAGTCAGCTCCCAAGGAAGGAGGGAGGGGGGAAAACCGAAGAATAGAGAGAATTAATTTCCTGTTTAGACACCTTCTCTGCCCCTTTCTCGCTCAGAAAAATCCTGCCCCGCCTCTCCATATTCGTTTCCCCCACCCGTTCTCTAGATCCAATATCTGTTTAATAAGAAAACAAAATGAAATATGTTCAGTTGTCCAGATCTTAACTTTGGAATACATTATCATCGGGGCACACACACAAAAAAACCTCCGATCTCCCGCTTTCATTTTTTTGGGGGAAAAAAGGGTAATTGATTTAGACCTTTGACAGCGGTGAAAAATATACGATTCCTTTCCTCTTCTCTCCCCCTCCTCAACCCCCCCCCCTCCCTCAAACAGACAGAAGAATCTAACAACCTGTTCAGCTACTTGGCCCTGATAAAGTTTTGTGCCAGCCTGTTCTGTGATGTTTATCTTCTCCATTCAGGGAGATTTTTCTTCTTCTTCCCCAATATCTCCAACCATCAGAAAAAAACCATCAGAAATAAACAAAAGAAAACCAAACCCCAAAGCCTTAAACAAGAGAAGAAAATAAATAAATGATGAATTGTGCTTTGGGATGAATCTGTTGCAAAAACAACTGGTATGGATTCTGTTTGGATTCTCAATACAATCGCTTGGGAGTATTATACATTCCCAAGAGATGGACCCAATTCCCAAGAGGAATTGGGTCCAGTTTGGTCTAAGGGTGAAGGCGCCAGACTAGAAATCAGTAGATGGTAAGTTCTAGTCCCGCCTTAGCCATGAATGCCAGCTGGGTGACTTTGGGCCAATCACCAGGAGTCGGTGAGTTCTAGTTTTGCCTTAACCGTGAAAGCTGATTAGGTGACTTTCGGCCAATCACCAGGAGACTGTGAGTTCTAATCCCACCTTAGGCATGAATGGTAACTGGTCAACTTTGGACCAATCACCAGGAGTTGGTGAGTTCTAGTCCTGCCTTAGCCATAAAAGCTGGCTGGGTGGCTTTTGGACCAATCACCAGGAGATGGTGAGTTCTAGTCCTGCCTTAGGCATGAAAAGTAACTGGGTGACTTTGGGCCAATCACCACGAGTTGGTGAGTTCTAGTCCTGCCTTAGCCATGAAAGCTGGCTGGGTGACTTTGGGCCAATCACCAGGAGATGGTGAGTTCTAGTCCTGCCTTGGGCATGAAAGGTAACTGGGTGACTTTGGGCCAATCACCAGGAGTCAGTGAGTTCTATTCCGCCTTAGCCATGAAAGCTGGCTGGGTGACCTTGAGCCAGTCAGTCTCTCTCAGCTCTATTCACCTGACTGGGTTGTTAGTGTGGGGAAAATAGGAGGAGGAGGAAGTATAATGCCTTAAGTTAGTTATCAAAATGATAAAGGCAGGATACAAACAAACAGACAGACAGACAGACAAATAAATTGGCTTATTGGGCTCCAGCAAAGACGCCATTGAAGCCCATTGGAGTCCCTCATCCTGATTCTCTTCCTCTTCCTCCTCTGATGTATGTCCTTCCTTGCTTCCAAGCCTACAAACAACAAAGAAGTAATGAAGATGTTTCATTGGTCTTCCTTTCTGGTTCTGAGCGACGTCATTGCTTAGGGTTCCAGGGAGCAAGCATCAAGAACTGGGATCCACACAATTCATTTTGTCCCCATTGAAAGGAAGTTTGTTGCAAATGCTGTTGGTAGGCCTGTGGCCATGCCACCACACAAGTCTTGTATCTGTGTGTTCTTTTCTTCCACAATGTTTCTGAAGCACGGAACAATGTCCCTTCCTCCTTTTTGTCCATGCAGGAGGCATCGTCCTGAATCCTTCCTTCTATGGCATTGCGGGTCACACCCACACCATGATCCATGAAGTCGGACACAGCCTCGGACTCTACCATGTCTTTAAGGGGGTGTCTGAGATCTTCTCCTGCAGCGACCCATGCATGGAAACCGAACCATCCTTCGTGACGGGAGATCTCTGCCACGATACCAATCCAACCCCAACTCACAAAGTCTGTGCGGATCCCCCTGCTAATAGTAACATCTGTGGGTTCCATAACTTCCAGAATACACCGTTCAACAACTTCATGAGCTACGCAGGTAAGAACTATCTTCTGCTGGAATACTTGGCTGATTGTAGGCTTTAGACCTTTGGAGGTATCCAGCTTTGGCCACTTGAAGGCTGTCAACTTCAACTCCCAGAATTCCCCGTGCTGGCTGGGGAATTCTGGGAGTTGAAATCTGCCGGTCTTCTAAAGTTGCCAAGGTTGGCTTTATACAAATGTTCCACAATAAATATCTGGACTCACAGGTTGCACAAAGCTGCATCCAGCTTTGAATGCGGTGAGGTCCATACCCAAAGCTATGCTTGATGTAGATATAAGCACTGTGGTCCAGAGTGGGAAGATGAAAATAATACTTTGGAAGCAGATAGCGTTGGTAGATTATAACATGGACATTCGTGTTGTTCTGACCTAGGCTTCCTGATCAATAATACAGCACAAACGGCATCCCAAAAATCTCTCTTATTTTAACGGCTGGTAATTATTTTCATTCCCAGCCGTAATAAGTCCCAAACAATGATAACAAGTCTGACAACAGTCTTTTGGGGAAAGGCAGATAAGCACACAGATCTTGATCTTCCTTGACAAGCTGCCAAAGACCAATTAGCAAGAAACTTGGCAAGGCCAAACAGAAAACACAGAGTCCGAGCTAGAATGACACCAGTTGAATGAAGTTGCTTCCTGCGACAAGCCCTCCCTTATGCTCCACTTATATAGCCTATGGGAGTGGCCAATTATCTCCAAGCCTTACTCCCGAGTAGTCCTTCTCCTCTGTAACTGTTCCTCCCCAGCCTCCTCGCTGTCCGACTCTGCCACCAGCTCAGCAAGCCTCTGGCAGACCACAACACGTGTCAGGTCTTCATGAGCACAGCTCAGCTCAAAGCGAGCTTTATAGACCAACTAAGATATAGCACTTCAACTTTGGCTGAGTTCAGAAAGCTGCTAGTACGTAGTATTCAGATAGAAAACTGGGGAATCCTGTTTTATTAAGTCTTAACTCTCTCTCTCTCTCTCTCTCCTGTTTTTCGATGGCATGTCCTACACTAGATGATGACTGCACCAATTCCTTCACCCCAAACCAGGTTGCCCGTATGCACTGCTACCTAGATCTAGTGTATCAGAGCTGGCAACATATCAAGAAGCCAGCCCCCATTGCCATCACACCTCAGATTGTGGACCGGACAGAAACATCCGTTACTCTGGAGTGGTTTCCGCCAATCGACCGACACTTCTTTGAAAGGTGAATGGGTGGGACGGCGTGTGAATATCGGGTGAATTTTGGAAGGCAGGCTCAGAAAGCCGTCAACGATATGGGAGGAATGAGTTCTGAATGTTGTCGGATGACTGTTCCCCTTCTTTGGTGGGGTGTACATTTGATTAGGGAGCAGGGCCTCACCGACTGAGTACCGTAGGAGAAAATTCACAGGAGCACCCTGCTGAAAAAGGAAGAGTGAACAAATTTAAGATCACAAAGGGAAGGAGGCTGATGAATTATCCCAGAAAAAAAAGAGGAATAGGTTGTGCATCCTAGCTGTTTGGCCGCAGGACAAAGATTGAAAATAATTAGGTTGTGTCGGAGAGAGATTGGCTGACCCTGGGGGGGAGGAGTCAAGCAGGGAATTAGTCTGGAATCCTTACCTGGGCACAAGAGGGCAAGGTCTGATCCCCTTGAATGCTGTTGAACCTTGTCTAATCTAATCCAAGTGTAGACAACCAGTTCTGGGAAGATTAATATTAGGTGCAAACAGTTAGATTCACCCAGGAAGAGTTCAAATAGCATTCAAGAGGGGCCAGATCTTGCCTACGTAAGGATTCCGGACGAATTCCCTGCTTAACTCCTTCCTCAGACTCAGCCAGTCTCTGACAGGTTGATGCTCACCACGATTCCACAATATTTTGACCAATTCAAGCACTATGTTTCTGAAGCACCCAAGAACTCAAATTCGAGCTCAGCCAGTCCCTTCTCCAGGAAAGTTGTCCGGTTGTGAGATGGGCGGCGTCTACATTCCACAAATAAATAAGGCTGTGGAGACATCCATCACCTACATTGTAGGTTTCATTCTCGACTTCCCCTTTCCTTGGGCCTCGGTGGAGCCCATGCAATGTGCATTCAATTTATATTTCATAAGGTGGCGATTGTTGCACGCAATAAATTCAATCTGTCTATTAAGAGGCATGCTGATCGAAGGCTAATTGTTGTGTAATGGAAGACACCAGTCCTGAGGTCCCTCTTCAGCCTCCATCAGTCTGTTTTCATTAAGCCACGGCGAATGGATACTTAAATGACATCCAGTTGCCAGCCAGCTTGTTCTAAGATTTCATAACAAGAAACCTTAAATCAACACTCACGTTTTGTTTTATAGACCCTTCCATTGGGAGGGTTCATTTTTGTTTTGTCGAGCAGGTATGACCTGGAGATATCAAAGGGAACATTTTCCTGCAATGATGTCATCATTTTCTAAGTCCCCCCCCCCCAATCTTGGATAAATAAATCTTTCCCCCCTGAAGACTTGAAGGGAGGGAGTTGCTTAAAAAGTCTTATTTTTTTCAAACTATAACCAGCCCTTTTGTTCGTTCCTGCAAATTTAGCGTTCATCTCAGCTGGCAATGAACATGCATTGAAAATTTGGGTGAGCGCCCACAACTTCTGGAGGCAAGCCGTTCCACTGGTTAATTGTCCTCACTGTTAGGAAGTTTCTCCTTAGTTCTAGCTTGCTTCTCTCCTTGATTAGTTTCCATCCATTGTTTCTTGTCCTGCCTTCTTATGCTTTGGAAAATAAGTTGACCCCCCTGTTCTTTGTGGCAGCCCCTTAGATATTGGAAAGCTGCTATCATGTCACCCCAGTCCTTCAATCAACAGTCCCCCTGGAGATTTAAAACAGCAACAACTTGGGGTGCATCACCCCAAAATGCTTTCCAACAAACAGAGCAGCGATATTCATGTCTATCGTCTCTTGGTCCCTTTCTTCTTGTTCTTCTTCTTCTTCTTCTTCTTCTTCTTCTTCTTCTTCTTCTTCTTCTTCTTCTTCTTCTTCTTCTTCTTCTTCTTCTTCTTCTTCTTCTTCTTCTCCTTCTCCTCCTCCTTCTCCTCCTCCTCCTCCTCCTCCTCCTTCTCCTTCTCCTTCTAATTCTAATTCTAATTCTTCTTCTAATTCTTCTAATTCTTCTTCTTCTAATTCTTCTTCTTCTCCTCCTCCTCCTCCTCCTCCTCCCCTCCTCCTCCCCCCTCCTCCATATCATCCCCTCCTCCTCCTCTCCTCCTCCTCCTCCTCCCTTCTTCTTCTCCTCCTCCTCCCCCTCCCCTCCTCCATATCATCCCCTCCTCCTCCTCCTCCTCCTCCTCCTCCTCCTCCTTCTCATAGTACAGATTTTCTGATTCAAGGAGATGGTTGGGCAGGAGGTTGACAGTCCTTTCATTTTTCAATCCTGATTTCCATCTCTCTCGGGGAGAGGGAGGTGGAAACTCGCGTAGCAAGAGCGATGTTTTGTCTCCGAAGCTGATTATCGGCAAGATGAGCCTGGGCTGAGAACGTGATTCATTGAATGGCCCCAAACACATTCTTCACCGAGGAAGCTATTTACATGGCTGAGCAAATTGGTTAGCTGCCTTTAGTCATAGTCCATGTGGAGTATATAATTCAACCGCCCTACACTTGTCAGGAGAGTTGGAGAGGGTGGGGTGGGGGGAGACGTGTTGGTGATTGAGGTTAACCTACTGTGTGAATGGTGGACTGAGGATTATAGCTTAGTGTATCGTACCCCAAATCTCAATGAATCATAATTAAGTAAACCATGGAAACAGCAAGCCACCTTGACTCTTTTATGCTCTGAGGAAGGAAGGAAGGAAGGAAGGAAGGAAGGAAGGAAGGAAGGAAGGAAGGAAGGAAGGAAGGAAGGAAGGAAGGAAGGAAGGAAGGAAGGCAATCTTGTAACATGGCAGAGAAGGAAGAGAGGGAGGGAGGAATGAAGGTGGGAGGAAGGGGAGAAAGGGAGGGAGGGAGGGAGGGAAGAAAGAAGGAAGGAAGGAAGGAAGGAAGGAAGGAGGAAGGACTCGGAGGGAGGAATAAATGAATGAATGAATGAATGAAAATGAATGAATGAATGAATGAATGAATGAATGAAAATGAATGAATGAATGAATGAATGAATGAAAATGAATGAATGAATGAATGAATGAATGAATGAATGAATGAATGAATGAATGTTCCTTTCAACTGTTACTAAGTTGGAGCATTTCCTTCTTTTACTTCCTGGCCACCTAGAGAAGTGGGATCATCATGTGAGCTGTGTGGGGAAGAACGGATTCTGGTCCAATATGCTTCCAGGGCCTCTTCGCCGATGCCGTGTGACCCGTCAGGCCACTGGAGCCCCCGAGGAGCTGAAGGTCAGCCTCGAGTTACCGACCTGGACAAGAGGGTGGGATGGAGGAAGAGAGGCACCGGTGGGCATGCCAACGCACTCACGTGGGTTAACAATTCCTACAAATAAACGTCGGAAGCCTCTTCAGACAGCATGATTAATATCTAGGAAGGATGACAAATTTTGCGGAGGGAAGGTGAAAAGAATGCAATCAGTGAAGGACGAGCAACACATTTATAATTAAGTGTGGAGCCCTTTTTTTCCTCTCCTCCTGGGCCGTGTTAGTAATGAAAACCTGCCTTTTTTAAAATAAATAAATAAATAGGATGTATGTTCACTCTGTTTCTTCCGAACTGGTGCAACAAAAATCATCCGTCTCTTTCTGTTACTCCATCTTGCAACTGCGGCCGAGATCGTCTGTTGCTCTTCTTCTCCGTTGTATCCTTTGACATCTGTTTGTTTTTCATCTGCTTTTGTCAGCCCTTGAGTTGCCATTTTTTAAAAAATCGTCTTTATTAAATTTTTACAATAAGAAAAAACACAAACAAAATACACAAACAAGTACAAATATTTACAAACAACAACAAGAAATAATCCAATACTTTAACAGCGTTGTCAAAGTGTTTGTTTCGGATCTATATCTATATATACATTTTTAAGTACATTCCATATCATAATTGTCGGTGAATATCATCCGTAATTTATTTACAGCTTATAAAGAAAGCTTAGGAGCATTTATGGATATATCTCAATTCATCTTCATCCTTATAGCCAAAATTTTAACTTTGGGTTTTGTTTAATCCAATTGTATAACATATTTCGTAAAAATCCGTGTCGTCTTTTCTGTGAATCTCCATTGTCAGTTTGCACATTTCTGCGCAATCGAGTATTTTTCCAAGCACCATCGAAGCAGTGGGCACGTGTTCTGATTTCCAGTTGTGAGTTGCCGGTTTTTTTATGACCTTGTGCAGTTTTTCTTTTTTGTAAAAAAAAATCTGTACGCTTCTGTTTTTTTTTGTTTTTTTTTTGTTTTTTTTTGTTTTTTTGGAGCTTGTTGGGGAAAGCAGTTGAAAAAAAAAGGAGGGTGGGTTACTGCATCTGTGATTTCAGAGGGTGAACCCGAAATGTACTTTTCTACATTTTCTAGAACACCCCTGAAAATAAGAGTAGAGAATAGAGTTGGAAGGAACCTTGGAGGCAGGGGTGAAATCCAGCAGGTTCTGACAGGTTCTGGAGAACCGGTAGCGGAAAGGTTGAGTAGTTAACCAGCAAATACCACCTCTGGCTGGCCCCAGAGTGGGGTGGGAATGGAGATTTTGCAGTATCCTTCCCCCTGGAGTGGGGTGGGAATGGAGATTTAGCATGCCAAGCCACCAGGCCACACCACACCACGCCCACCAAGCCACGCCCACAGAACTGGTAGTAAACAAAATAGTAAATAAGTGGAGGGAAACAATCTTAGTCTAAATCCTAGCTGTACATTTGAGGCGTGTCCTAGAACAGGGGTCTCCAAGTTTGCCAACTTCAAGACTTAAGGACTTCAACTCCCAGAATTCCTCATAACTGGCTGTTGAAGTCCACAAGCCTTAAAGTTACCAAGGTTGGAGACTCCCGGTCTTGGAAAATGAAGGTAGTTTACATTTATTTATATGGATTGTTGGAGTAAAGTCTTGGAGAATCTTTGGCGTTCCTAGTTTGGGTAGGTTTCTCAGATTAACAGAGTTGAAAGGGACCTTATAGGTCATCTAATCCAACCCCCGCTCAAGCAGGAGACCCTACACCATTTCTGACAAATAGCAGTCCAATCTCTTCTTGAAAGTCTCAAGTGATGAAGCTCCCACAACTTCTGAAGGCAACTTCTGTTCCATCAGTTGATTGTTCTCACTGTCAGAAAATTCCTCCTTATTTCTAGGTTGAATCTCTCCTTGATCAGTTTCCATCTATTATTCCTTGTCTGGCCTTCGGGTGCTTTGGAAAATAGCTTGACTCCCCCCTCCTCTCTGTGTCAGCCCCTCAAATATTGGAAGACTGCTATCATGTCTCCCCTGGTCCTTCTCTTCACTAGACTAGCCATGCCCAGTTCCTGCAACCGTTCTTCATATGTTTTAGCCTCCAGTCCCCTAATCATCCTGGTTGCACTTCTCTGCACCTTTTCTAGAGTCTCAACATCTTTTTTTATAGTGTGGTGACCAAAACTGGATGCAGTACTCTAGGTGTGGCCTTACTAAGGCTTTATAGAATGGTATAAAGTGGTTTCCTGCAAGTTTGATTGCATTCTTCCTTCTTTCTTCTCCCCTACTCAAGGACACCCTGATGTAGAACAACCATGTAAACCTGATGTCCGAACATGGACTCCCAATTCGGCGGTCATCAAGCAAACTGTCCCACCGGCTTGCCCTGAACCTCAAGGGTGCTACCTCCAGCTTCAGTTCCAATATCCGGTCATCCCAGAATCTCTGACCATCTGGGTGACTTACGTTTCCCCCGAGTGGGACTCCAAAGAAGCCATAAACGACATCAAATTGTTGATGGTTGGTGGGGAAAACCTTTCGCTTGGGCCTCAGAACTTCTTCTGTGACATCCCCATGACCATCAGACTGGATATGGAGAAGATGAAGGACGAAGTCCGGGGCATACAGATTTACACCTTGGATGAACAACTGGAAATCGATGCTGCTATGATCACTTCGGTTCCGCAGAGCTCACAGTGTGAAAAGTGCCGGCCCATCCACTACAAAATCTCCCGGGAGCCTCCATTTACGAAAGGAACTTCATTTCTCATCTTGGACCTCAGTCGGACATTTGTGGACACGTAAGTACCGTAAGCCAATTTGATCAACTTGTTCTGAACTTTAACTGAAACGGAGTCAGCATGCTCTTACTTCTGTTTGCCATCTGGTCACTGTTGTCCCTTTGCAAAACACTCATCCTCAGCCCCTAACCAGGTTAAAAGATGGTGGAGCTGTTTATCTACTCAACCAATAACCGGTCAGAAAATTAGTTTGAAGTTGATCTGGGACCATGTTCACGGAGATTCTCAGTCATCCATGTCATGGTTGTCCCAAAGGTGCTTTTTTCAAAAGCCCACTTGGCTTTGTTTTTCCTTGAAGAGGTTTCGCTTCTCATTCAAGAAGCTTCTTCAGTTCTTCAGAAGGCAACCGGACCTTTAGTTTTCCTTGAAGAGGTTTCGCTTCTCATCCAAGAAGCTTCTTCAGTTCTTCAGAAGGCAACTGGACTTTGTTTTTCCTTGAAGACGTTTCGCTTCTCATTCAAGAAGCTTCTTCAGTTCTTCAGAAGGCAACTGTGCTTTGTTTTTCCTTGAAGAGGTTTCACTTCTCATCCAAGAAGCTTCTTCAGTTCTTCAGAAGGCAAATGGACTTTGTTTTTCCTTGAAGAAGTTTCGCTTCTCTTCCAAGAAGCTTCTTCAGTTCTGTCCTCCTCCTTCTCCTCATTTTACTTCTCCTTCTCTTTTCCTCATTGTCTATCTCTTCCACCTCATTGTCTATCTCCTCCTCCTCCTCCTTCTCATTTTCCATCTCCTTCTCTTTTCCTTATTCTCTATCTATCTCCTCCTCCTCCTCTTCACCTCCTCATTGTCTGTCTTCTCCTCCTTCTCCTCATTTTCCTTCTTCTTCTCTTTTCCTCATTGTCTATCTCTTCCTCCTCTTCCTCCTCCTCATTGTCTGTCTTCTCCTCCTTCTCCTCATTTTCCTTCGCCTTCTCTTTTCCTTATTGTCTATCTCTTCCACCTCATTGTCTATCTCCTCCTCCTCCTCCTTCTCATTTTCCATCTCCTTCTCTTTTCCTTATTCTCTATCTATCTCCTCCTCCTCCTCTTCACCTCCTCATTGTCTGTCTTCTCCTCCTTCTCCTCATTTTCCTTCTTCTTCTCTTTTCCTCATTGTCTATCTCTTCCTCCTCTTCCTCCTCCTCATTGTCTGTCTTCTCCTCCTTCTCCTCATTTTCCTTCGCCTTCTCTTTTCCTTATTGTCTATCTCCTCCTCCTCCTCCTCTTCCTCCTCCCTTCTTCTTCCAAAGTTAAAGGATTGAGGTCAAAAATATATGTGAGTGTGTACTGTATCTGTCTAACAATATATATTGTTATGCATTTTCTCATGGGCTGTTATTTCACCATAGCATTCCATATTTAGACGCTGGAGTGAATTCTAAAATACCACAAAATCTCCCAGGCGTAAACAAATGGCATTTTCTCAGTTTGATCGAAGGAAGCAAGGCTGGATGTGTGTGCATTACTCAACAACGTTAAAAATAATTTCCTTTCTAAACTTGTGCACAGTTCCCCCCCTTCTCACCCCTCTTCTCTTGCTTGTTTTGGCCAGAGCTGCTCGGTCCCCGCATCCAAAATATATCTTCTCCATCCCTGGGTCTTTTCCTTTAGTGGACAGGAGCAAGCTGGATCTACTGCTTCTCTGTGGCTTAGTTGGCGAGGCCAGTTGCAAATGGGATGATAACAGAGATGGGGGTTCTTCCCCACTCTTTTTTTAAAAAGTGTGGTAGGGAATGGGCCAAGGGAAATAGGTCCTGTTTTTATTTTCTTTAACTGTCACTTGAAATGCAAGCAACTTCCTCCTCTTTGGTCCTCCTGGGAATCTAAAGCAGATGCAATTGACCCAAGCTCCCTCCTTAAAGAGGCCCCAAACTTCAGAGCACCTTAACTTTTCACATGTGTGTGACTCCCAGCCATCTCTTGAGCAAGAAGAAGGAGAAGGAGAAGGAAAAGTAGAGAAGGAGAAAAAGATAGACAGGAGGAGGAGGAAGAGGAGGAGGAGAAAGGAGGAAGAGGAGGAAGGAGAAGGAGAAGGAGAAGGAAAGGTAGAGAAGGAGAAGAAGATAGACAGGAGGAGGAGGAGAAAGGAGGAGGAGGAGGAAGGAGGAGGAGGAGGAGAAGGAGAAGGAAAGGTAGAGAAGGAGAAGAAGATAGACAGGAGGAAGAGAAAGAAGGAGGAGGAGGAAGGAGAAGGAGAAGGAGAAGGAAAGGTAGAGAAGGAGAAGAAGATAGACAGGAGGAGGAGAAAGGAGGAGGAGGAGGAGGAAAAAGGAGGAGGAGGAGGAAGGAGAAGGAGAAGGAGAAGGGAAGGTAGTTTAAGTTCTCTCTTCAGCTTCTTGGATGAGAAGTGAAAAGAGTGCAGAGAAGACCAACAAAAATGATTAGGGGACTGGAGGCTCAAACATACGAAGAACGGTTGCAGGAATTGGGTATGTCTAGTTTAATGAAAAAAAGGACTAGGGGGGTGACATTAGCAGTATTCCAATATTTGAGGGGCTGCCCCAAAGAAGAGGGGGTCAACCTATTCTCCAAACACCTGAAGGCAGGACAAGAAGCAACGGGTGGAAACTCTTGAAGGAGAGAAGCTACCTAGAACCAAGGAGGAATTTCCTCACAATGAGAACAATTAACCATTGGAACGACTTGCCTTCAGAAGTTGTGAATGCTCCACAACTGGATGTTTTTAAGAAGAGATTGGACAACCATTTCTCTGAAATGGTATAAGGTCTCCTGCTTGAGGACTAGAAGACCTCCAAGGTCCCTTCCAACTCTGTCATTCTGTTATGTTTTCCAAGGAAAAACCAAGAAAGTCCAGTTGCCTTTTGTCACGATGTGAATATTGCGAGTTGTGCATCTCTATGTTTTTCTACTGTGTTCTTGTATTTATGGTCAAGCAGACATATGATATATTCTATTAAGCATGTCTGCATTCCTGAAGTCAACTCCTTCTCTTTCTCTTCGCCATTTCTACCGGAGGTAGAAGTGATTTATTCATTAGCCGATACAATGTAGCTTAATAAGGATTCTTTTTATTATTTTCTACTGAAATAAATATTTTGTTAATTAGATTTGAATCTCGGTTTTTATTTTCTAAGTAAAAATGTTTTCAAAAGGGAAGCAATGATCCATCGACCTCCGGAGGATTTATTCCTCCCGCTCACACCTTTTGGGGCGGGGGAAAAGTCACTTTTGGGACAACAGAGTCGGAAAAGACCTTGGCGATCTTCTAATCCACCCCTAGTCCTTCTCTTCGTTAGACTAGCCGTGTCTTCAAGAACTTTGTTTTGGAGTGCACACAGAGTTGGCCTTTGTGGTCCAGCAGAAGGCATTTTCTCCCGCGCTGGAAATTCAGTCTGGGAAAATAAATGCCCCTAAGTGAATTTGAAAGGAGGGGAGAAGAGATGAATCGCCCAAGAGGAGGATAACTTGAGGACATCATGAGCAATTAAAGAGGAAGGAAAGTTGAGAGGAAAGTTCATGTGAGAGGACAGATGAGGTCAGACTCTTTAGCGCCTCTATTTGAATTATTTGTTAGCTTCTGGTCCCTTTTGGGTAGAAGGACGTTCTGTTCCTTTATCTGTCGGAAAAGGACACCAGCTTGATGATTCACAGAGACTTTCCTCTGGCTGGAAATAGCCATCTGGTTGAATGGAGCTCTTTATCCATCTTGTGGCTGAAAATGTTCTCAAGGATTCGTCCCTCTGCCCTGCCACCTTTCCCTCTTTCTCCTTTGAAAGGATAATCTGCAGGACTCCATATTTAGAACAATGCTGTTGCAGCACCAACACCATAATTGAATAGCTACTAACTTCAGCCATCCTTATCTTCTTTTAAAAAGACCAGTTTATAATGTACATAATTATTAGACAGTTTCCTTGTCCCTTCCCTTCCCTTCCCTTTCCTCTCCTCTCCTCTCCTCTCCTCTCCTCTCCTCTCCTCTCCTCTCCTCTCCTTTCCTCTCCTCTCCTCTCCTCCCCTTCCTTCTTTCCTTTCCTTTCCTTCCCTACCTTCTCTTCCCTTCCCTTCCCTTCCCTTCCCTTCCCTTCCCTTCCCTTCCCTTCCCTTCCCTTCCCTTCCCTTCCCTTCCCTTCCCTTCCCTTCTCTTCTCTTCTCTTCTCTTCTCTTCTCTTCCTTTCCTTTCCTTCCCTACCTTCTCTTCCTTTCCTCCCCTCACCTCTCCTCCCTTTCCTTCTTTCCTTTCCTTTCCTTCCCTTCCCTCCCTTCTCTTCTCTTCTCTTCCTTTCCTTTCCTTCCATTTCCTCTCCTCTCCTCTCCTTCCCCTTCCCCTTCCCTCTTCTTTCCTCCAGAAACTCATTACTTCATGCTGGATGTCTCCTTTTACATGAAGAAGAGGAAGCACGGATATTGTGACTTAATGTTAAAATGTAAACAATCAGGCAATTACCTCCAGAAGTTGTGAATGCTCCAACACTAGACATTTTTAAGAAGATGTTGGATAACCATCTGTCTAAAGTAGTGTAGGGTTTCCTGCGTAAGCAGGGGGTTGGACTAGAAAACCTCCAAGGTCCCTTCCAACTCTGTTATTATTATTATTAAGTATAAATGCTCACCACAGGTTGTCTTAAACGTATTTCCATATAGAATCCAAACTCTTTCACTCTTTTTTCCTTCCCTTCCTTCCTAACCCAAAATTGGGTGAGTTAGGAATCAACTGTCCACTGATGCAAATGAATGGTAATCATGGTCTCAATAGCAATGGTCGTTATACTAATAATAGTTTTGCTATTACCAATGATGACTTTTTAATGCAAACCTTCTGAGGTATGGAGATATACTTTGATTTTGTTCTCCTAGTATTTAGAAAGATGGTTTAAAAAAAGATGCCTCTTTCCTGAAAATTTTCACCATTTTAATGATTGGTTTTAATTTGGGTAGTGATTGCTTGATGTTCCTTACTGTTTCTTTTTTTTTTAATTTAAAATATTTATTTTTAAAAAGTTTTTAAGTAGTCCCTCCCCCTCTTGCC
>JALIGW010000349.1:0-5000 GCA_023053685.1 Diadophis punctatus similis | reverse complement strand
ATGGTTGTTTTTCACAGGGGGATTTTGCTATTGCCGTTATGTTTTTTCCTTGTTTAAAGTTAAGGAAGGCTGCATTTGTCAAAAAAAAAAAAAAAAGAACCCTTGATGTTAGTGTGATCTAGTCAAATTCTTTCTTGGCTTACCAACCCTTATTGCATCTGTTGAAACTGTTGAATTTGCTTTCCAGATTTATCTCCTACCAAAACAAAACAAACAAACGAAGGAAAATTCTGGCCTTCGTTCACCGCTTAGCCAGCTCAGTTGAAACCCTAAATGGCTTTCTCTAAGCTTGCTTAGCTTTAACTCTGGTTAGTCTGTCTGTGGCTTAGCTTAATGTGCAAACACAGGCGACTCAGGTCTATGATAAATGTTAAGGTCCTCTTTGAATACGATGGGCGAACATCGTCATCAAACCCAGCCTGGTTGGCGAGCGTATGATTCAGTGTGATGCAGACACACAAAAAATGAGCGTGTTGAGTAATAGAACTACTCATGTTGTAATGAAACAGCATAACAGAATAGAATAACTTTATGGCAGAGATAGAAGAGATCTTGGAGGTTTTCTAGTCCAACCCCCTGCTCAACCAGGAGACCCTATACCATTTCAGACACATTGTCCAATCTCTTCTTAAAAACCTCCAGTGTTGGAGCACCAACAACTTCTGAAGGAAAGCTGTTCCACTGATTAATTGTTCTAACTGTCAGGAAATTTCTCCTTAGTTCTGAGTTGCTTCTCTCCTTGATTAGTTTCCACCCTTTGCTTCTTGTTCTACCCTCAGGAGCTTTGGAGAATAGCTTGACTCCCTCTTCTTTGTGGCAGCCCCTGAGATATTGGAACACTGCTATCATGTCTCCCCTGGTCCTTCTTTTCATCAAACTAGACACACCCAAATCTTGCAACTGTTCTTTATATGTTTTAGCCTCCAGTCCCCTCATCATCTTTGTTGCTCTTCTCTGCACTCTTTCTAGAGTCTCAGCATCTTTTTTTTTTTTACAAAATTAGATGAACACTTGTTGGGTGTGAAAATCCTCTATTTCACTCCACTTTTGTTCTCTTCCTCAATAGCCTTCCATTTCCCCTGCTTCACCATCCTTTCGTTTTCAGAATATTTTCGGATCAAAAAGTGTGGTCGTGCCGAGAGAGGCCGCACAGATGACAGTTAAAGGGGCGTGCGAGAAAAACCATAAAATCAATTCAGAATCATGATGGGGAAAAAAAAACCCAACCCAACCACAATATTCAGGAGCACTAAGGCCATGCTGGGGAAAAAAACCCCACATAATCCTATTTGGGGAAGGGGGGACCCCCAGGAAATCTATTCAAACATCTGCAAGGTGGGTTCTAGCATTGCACAATTCGATACAAATGTTTCCTGTTCTTTAAAAGCGCGCAGATCTTTGTGCGTGTGGCTTCACATCATTGTTGACTTCTGGAGACTAATCCCTGCAGTTTTCTTGGCAAGTTTTTCAGAAGCGGTTTCACCCCCTCCCTTGATTTTAGCCTCATAGGACGGAGAGAGAGAGAGAGAAACAAACTGACCCAAAGTCACCCAGTCAATTTTGTGCTTAAGGCAGAACTAAATCTCTTCGTCTCCTGATTTCTAGTCTGTAAGGGCCTTAAGTATTACCCGAAACTGGCTGAACTTCAATCAACATTCGTTATACGTTGTTGCTTCCCTGCAAATCCCCCATAATTGTTTGATGATGTTCCGTCCCCACTTAAGAGACGTTATTATTATTGTTATTATTTTTGAACCAGAAATATTCCAGAGGGCAGATGAAATATGCCAAGGCTGTAACCGCCCCTTGCCATCAACAAGAAAAAAAAACAGAACGGAATCCCAAAGTCACTGGTGCTCTCAGAACATGAAATCTCCCGCAAGGGTTTATGGCAACGGAAGGTTGAATTTCAGTCGTATTGCAGTTTTGCTCTAAAGGTCTGCATAAGTGAGCACTGACCAAACTTTCCTCTCTTCGGGAGATGAGTCAAGGTGATGCGTACTCCACCATCGCATCCTTGGCCAACCAGCTAAAGACCCTGGCTTTAATTTTTTTTTAAACTGATAGGAAATGTTTGTTTAGAATGTATTGGTACCCTATTTAACCAATCTTTCTGATGGAGCTTACAGGAGTTCTTCTCTAGTCCAAAACATATTTAAAATTTCCTTCCTTCCTTCCTCCCTTCCTTCCTCCCTTCCTCTTTCCTTCTTCCCTCCTTCCCTCCCCTCATTTCTCCCTCCCTCCCTCCCTCCCTCCCTCCCTTCCTTCCTTCCTTCTTCCTCCTCCTTCCATCCTCTCTTCTACTGTTCTTCCTTCCTTCCTCCCTCCCCTCCCTCCCTCCTTTTCTCCCTCCCTCCCCTCCTTCCCCCTCCCTCTCTTCCTCTTTCCTTCTTTCATCCTTCCCTTCCTTCCTTCCCTCCCTCCCCTCCTTCCCCCTCCCTCCCTCCCTCCTCCTCCTTCCATCCTCTCTTCTACTGTTCTTCCTTCTTTCCTTCCTTCCTCTCTCCCTCCCTCCCCTCTCTCCCTCCCTCCTTTCCTCCCTCCATCCCCTCCTTCCCCCTCCATCCCTTCCTTCCTTTCTTCCTCCTCCTCCTTCCATCCTCTCTTCTACTGTTCTTCCTCCCTCCCTCCCTCCCTCCTTCCTTTCCTCCCTCCCTCCTTTCCTCCCTCCCTCCCCTCCTTCCCCCTCCCTCTCTTCCTCTTTCCTTCTTTCATCCTTCCCTTCCCTCCCTCCCTCCCTCCCTTCCTTCCCTATTCTCTTTTTGGTGATCTTGTACAAGAGCAAAAAAAAAAGTAAGGGAGAAATTGGCTTAACCTCTTAAGGTTTAAAGGTCTCTTCTCCAGATCCTCCCATGCTTTAAAATTTATTTTAATAATCCGATTGTTCTAAATGGTTGTTTCTCTTGGCAGAGAACTTGGGGAAGAATGTGATGACATGAACAAAGTCAATCATGATGGATGCTCCCTCTTTTGCCGTCGGGAATTATCTTTCAACTGTGTAGGTAAGTTTGGCTGGGGTATCTTTCTCATAAGTAAACACCATGAGCGCACATTGCATGGATAACGAAAGGGTCAAAAGATGGAGAGGAACGTCACTGTTACCTTCCATCCAAGGTGGCCCAAAGTGAGATAGAGATCAGCATCTCTTCAGCAGGTTTCTTGGACCAAGAGGCAACTGTTGTGGAGCTAGTCTTTTCTTTCCAAGCCGGGAATACAAAAATAAATTCTTCTTCTTCTTCTTCTTCTTCTTCTTCTTCTTCTTCTTCTTCTTCTTCTTCTTCTTCTTCTTCTTCTTCTTCTTCTTCTTCTTCTTCTTCTTCTTCTTCTTCTTCTTCCGAGCTTTTGGCAGCCAGGCTTATATGTCTTTTATGTGAGAACATACCAACCTCGGAAAGATGGAAGGCTGAGTCAACCTTGAGTCGGTCAGGATCGAACTGCTGGCAGTGAGCAGAATTAGCCTGCAATACTGCATTCTAACCACTGTGCCACCATGACTCTTGTAGACGAGAAACGTAGGCTAGATAGCTCCCATGAGTTAGAAACTTCAGACTAGCGTTTTTGCCAAGAAGAGAACATGCACGATCAGGAGTCTTGAGGCTAAACCATACAATGAGTGATTGAGGGAATTGGATATGCCTGGTCTAATGAAGAAAAAGACTAGGGGTGATGTGATAGTAGTCTGCTAGTATTTGAGGGGCTCTTTCACAAAATAGGGGTGGTCACACCTATTCTTCAAAGTACCTGAGGGCAGGACAAGAAGTAATAGTTGGAAACCAATCAAGGAGAGAAACCAACCTAGAACTAAGGTGAAATTTCCTGACATCTAAAACAATTAATCAGTGGGACAACCTGCCTTCAGAAGCTGTAGGCGTTCCAACACTTCAATCTCTTGAAGAAGAGATTGGACAACCATTTTTATAGGGTTTCCTGCTTGGACTAGAAGACCTCCAAGGTCCCTTCCAACCTTATTCTTCTGTGTTGTGCACAGCAGTCACAATAATGCCATTGTTACCAAGTCTGCTATCACCTTGATGGTCAGAATAGTACTTGTTTTGACTAGTGTGCGAAACCAGCCCTTAAATTTCACCCAGATTCAAGGTTTATTCACACTTAATGCTCAGGTTTAAGCGTCCTTTGTCTTTCATCTTTGGTGATGGAAATGGTCAATCCTTCCTGGTTTCTTTGTAATTGGAGCCCTCCTCCCCACCCCCACCCACCCCCATTCTAAATCCTAGATCCAGTGAAAGCTTTATCTGTGAGATCTTTAGGGGGGAAGCTGAGCTCTGAAAAGCTCTGAAGGGTAAAGTCCTTGGGAGCCCCAAGTTGGCAAAGCTGAAGGAGCTGACATCTCCTTTGAGATGCTAATAAGCCCCCTTGAAGGGGCATCAAAGTTGCTTTTATCCTTCCTTTTGAGGGATGATAATTGCTTAACCAGATCTTTTTATTCCTGAGCCTTGATTAGCGATGATTGTCAGCGCTCAATTGGGGCAGGATGCTTGGAGTGTTCGAGAGATGGGGGTCCAGAGATTTAGCTGTTCGTTATAAATTTCCCTCTCTTTTCCCCCCTGGTCTTTTTTCTTCTTCTTTTTCTTTTCTTTTTTTGGTGGGAAGGAAACAGTTCTATGACTCTTAGAGTAAAGAAATTCACACTAGTAGGAGAATCAGGCTTTGGACGCTTCATAAAAGGACAAAGAACATCTCCGGCTGTTGCTAATTGGGGCAATTCAATGGGAATGCCCAATCCCTGAAATATATTTCAGTGTTTAGATGTTGAGTATCATGTTGGACAAAGCTGCACTAGGTGCATTGCACATCAAGTCAATCAGAGGGACAGAGGACACGGTTAACATTGGCAAAAAAAAAATCAGAATACAAAATACAAACTTGGAGGAAACCAACTTGTAGACGACCCTCACTCTGTCAAAGACCTTGGAGTACTCATATCCAACGACCAAAGTGCTAGAGCCCACTGTAACAACATTGCCAAAAAGGCTCTGAGA
>JALIGW010000347.1:0-62137 GCA_023053685.1 Diadophis punctatus similis | reverse complement strand
CTGAAGAGCTAGCCCAAGGTCTAACACAGCATTCGTCTTATTTCTCAATTCAGCCCAAAAACATCACTTTTGACAAACACCTCAGAAATGAAAATGAAACACATATTCCTGTTCCCCACAGGCTGGAAAGCTGAATTCTCGCTTTATTTTCAATTCCGAGCCACCCTGAAGAGCTAGCCCAAAGTCTAACACAGCATTCGCCTTAGGATTCAATTCAGTCCAAAAACATCACTTTTGACAAACACCTCAGAAATGAAAATGAAAACACATATTCCTGTTCCCCACAGGCTGGAAAGCCGAATTCTCGCTTGATTTTTGATTCCGAGCCTACCCTGAAGAGCTAGCCCAAAGTCTAACACAGCATTCGCCTTAGGATTCAATTGTCCAAAAACATCACTTTTGACAAACACCTCAGAAATGAAAAAGAAACACATAGTCCTGTTCCCCACATGCTAGAAAGCCGAATTCTCACTTGAATTTTCGATTCCGAGCCTACCCTGAAGAGCTAGGCCCAAAGTCTAACACAGCATTCGCCTAGGACTCAATACAGCCAAAAAACATGACTTTTGACAAACACCTCAGAAATGAAAGTGAAACACATATTCCTGTTCCCCACAGGCTGGAAAGCCGAATTCTCGCTTGATTTTTGATTCCGAGCTTTCCCTGAAGAGAAAGGCCCAATGTCTAACACGGAATTCGCCTTAGTTCTCAATTCAGCCCAAAACATCACTTTTGACAAACACCTCAGAAATGAAAAAGAAACACATATTCCTGTTCCCCACAGGCTGTAAAGCCGAATTCTCGCTTGATTTTTGATTCCGACCTTTCCCTGAAGAGCTAGCCCAAAGTCTAACACAGCATTCGCTTAGATTCAATTCAGTCCAAAAACATCACTTTTGACAAACACCTCAGAAATGAAATGAAACACATATTCCTGTTCCCCACGGGCTGGAAAGCTGAATTCACGCTTGAATTTTGATTCCGAGCCTACCCTGAAGAGCTAGCCCAAGGTCTAACACAGCATTCGTCTTATTTCTCAATTCAGCCCAAAAACATCACTTTTGACAAAACACCTCAGAAATGAAAAAGAAACACATATTCCTGTTCCCCCCGGGCTGGAAAGCCGAATTCTCCGCTTGAATTTTGATTCCAAGCCTACCCTGAAGAGCTAGCCCAAGTCTAACACAGCATTCGCCTTAGGACTCAATACAGCCAAAAAACATGACTTTTGACAAACACCTCAGAAATGAAAATGAAACACATATTCCTGTTCCCCACGGGCTGGAAAGCCAAATTCTCGCTTGATTTTCGATTCCGAGCCTACCATGAAGAGCTAGCCGAAAGTCTAACACAGCATTCGCCTTAGGATTCAATTCAGTCCCAAAAACATCACTTTGACAAACACCTCAGAAATGAAAAAGAAACACATATTCCTGTTCCCCACATGCTGGAAAGCCGAATTCTCGCTTGAATTTTGATTCCGAGCCTACCCTGAAGAGCTAGCCCAAAGTCTAACACAGCATTCGCCTCTAGGACTCAATACAGCCAAAAAACATGACTTTTGACAAACACCTCAGAATGAAATGAAACACATATTCCTGTTCCCCACAAGCTGGAAGCCGAATTCTCGCTGATTTTTGATTCCGAGCTTTCCCTGAAGAGAAAGCCCAATGTCTAACACGGAATTCGCCTTAGTTCTCAATTCAGCCCAAAAACATCACTTTTGACAACACCTCAGAAATGAAAAAGAACCACATATTCCTGTTCCCCACAGGCTGGAAAGCCGAATTCTCGCTTGATTTTTGATTCCGAGCTTTCCCTGAAGACAAAGCCCAATGTCTAACACGGAATTCGCCTTTGTTCTCAATTCAGCCCAAAAACATCACTTTGACCAAACACCTCAGAAATGAAAAAGAAACACATATTCCTGTTCCCCACGTGCTGAAAGCCGAATTCTCGCTTGAATTTTGATTCCGAGCCTACCCTGAAGAGCTAGCCCAAAGTCTAACACAGCATTCGCCTTAGGACTCAATACAGCCAAAAAAACATGACTTTTGACAAACACCTCAGAAATGAAAATGAAACACATATTCCTGTTCCCCACGGGCTGAAAGCCAAATCTCGCTTGATTTTCGATTCCGAGCCTACCCTGAAGAGCTAGCCGAAAGTCTAACACAGCATTCACCTTAGGATTCAATTCAGTCCAAAAACATCACTTTTGACAAACACCTCAGAATGAAAAAGAAACACATATTCCTGTTCCCCACGTGCTGGAAAGCCAAATTCTCGCTTGATTTTCGATTCCGAGCCTACCCTGAGAGCTAGCCCAAAGTCTAACACAGCATTCGCCTTAGGATTCAATTGTCCAAAACATCACTTTTGACAAACACCTCAGAATGAAAAATGAAACACATATTCCTGTTCCACACAGCTGAAAAGCCGAATTCTCGCTTGATTTTGATTCCGAGCCTACCCTGAAGAGCTAGCCCAAAGTCTAACACAGCCTTCGCCTTAGGATTCAATTGTCCAAAAAACATTCACTTTTGACAAACACCTCAGAAATGAAAAAGAAACACATATTCCTGTTCCCCACATGCTAGAAAGCCGAATTCTCACTTGATTTTTGATTCCGAGCCTACCCTGAAGAGCTAGCCCAAAGTCTAACACAGCATTCGCCTTAGGATTCAATTCAGCCCAAAAACATCACTTTTGACAAACACCTCAGAAATGAAAAAGAAACACATATTCCTGTTCCCCACGGGCTGGAAAGCCGAATTCTCGCTTGAATTTTGATTCCGAGCCTACCCTGAAGAGCTAGGCCCAAAGTCTAACACAGCATTCGCCTTAGGACTCATACAGCCAAAAAACATGACTTTTGACAACACCTCAGAAATGAAAATGAAACACATATTCCTGTTCCCCACGGGCTGGAAAGCCAAATTCTCGCTTGATTTTCGATTCCGAGCCTATCATGAAGAGCTAGCCGAAAGTCTAACACAGCATTCGCCTTAGGATCAATTCAGTCCAAAAACATCACTTTTGACCAAACACCTCAGAATGAAAAAGAACACATATTCCTGTTCCCACATGCTGGAAAGCCGAATTCCTCGCTTGATTTCGATTCCGACCTTTCCTGAAGAGCTAGCCCAAAGTCTAACCACAGCATGCGCCTTAGGACTCAATACAGCCAAAAAACATGACTTTTGACAAACACCTCAGAAATGAAAATGAAACACATATTCCTGTTCCCCACAGGCTGGAAAGCCGAATTCTCGCTTGATTTTCGATTCCGAGCCTACCCTGAAGAGCTAGCCCAAAGTCTACACAGCATTCGCCTTAGGACTCAATACAGCCAAAAAACATGACTTTTGACAAACACCTCAGAAATGAAAATGAAACACATATTCCTGTTCCCCACAGGCTGGAAAGCCGAATTCTCGCTTGATTTTGATTCCGAGCTTTCCCTGAAGAGAAAGCCCAATGTCTAACACGGAATTCGCCTTAGTTCTCAATTCAGCCCAAAAACATCACTTTTGACAAACACCTCAGAAATGAAAAAGAAACACATATTCCTGTTCCCACGTGCTGGAAAGCCAAATTCTCGGCTTGAATTTTGATTCCGAGCCTACCCTGAAGAGCTAGCCCAAAGTCTAACACAGCATTCGCCTTAGGACTCAATACAGCCAAAAAACATGACTTTTGACAAACACCTCAGAAATGAAAATGAAACACATATTCCTGTTCCCCACCGGGCTGGAAAGCCAAATTCTCGCTGATTTTTGATTCCGACCTTTCCATGAAGAGCTAGCCCAAGGTCTAACACAGCATTCGCCTTATTTCTCAATTCAGCCCAAAACATCACTTTTGACAAACACCCTCAGTAATGAAAAAGAAACACATATTCCTGTTCCCCACGGGCTGGAAAGCTGAATTCTCGCTTGATTTTCGATTCCGAGCCTACCCTGAAGAGCTAGCCCAAAGTCTAACACAGCATTCGCCTTAGGACTCAATACAGCCAAAAAACATGACTTTGACAAACACCTCAGAAATGAAAATGAAACACATATTCCTGTTCCCCACAGCTGGAAAAGCCGATTTCTCGAGCTTTCCCTGAAGAGAAAGCCCAATGTCTAACACGGAATTCGCCTTAGTTCTCAATTCAGCCCAAAAACATCACTTTTGACAAACACCTCAAAATGAAAAGAAACACATATTCCTGTTCCCCACAGGCTGGAAAGCCGAATTCTCGGCTTGATTTTGATTCCGACCTTTCCTGAAGAGCTAGCCCAAAGTCTAACACAGCATTCGCCTTAGGACTCAATACAGCCAAAAAACATGACTTTTGACAAACACTCAGAAATGAAAATGAAACACATATTCCTGTTCCCCACAGGCTGGAAAGCCGAATTCTCGCTTGATTTTCGATTCCGAGCTTTCCCGAAAGAGAAATCCCAATGTCTCAACACGGAATTCGCCTTAGTTCTCAATTCAGCCCAAAAACATCACTTTTGACAAACACCTCAGAAATGAAAAAGAAAGACATATTCCTGTTCCCCACGGGCTGGAAAGCCAAATTCTCGCTTGATTTTCGATTCCGAGCCTACCCTGAAGAGCTAGCCGAAAAGTCTAACACAGCATTCGCCTTAGGATTCAATTCAGCCCAAAAATATCACTTTTGACAACACCTCAGAAATGAAAAAGAAACACATATTCCTGTTCCCCACGTGCTGGAAAGCCAAATTCTCGCTTGAGTTTCGATTCCGAGCCTACCCTGAAGAGCTAGCCCCAAAGTCTAACACAGCATTCGCCTTAGGATTCAATTCAGCCCAAAAACATCACTTTTGACAAACACCTCAGAAATGAAAAAGAAACACATATTCCTGTTCCCCACGGGCTGGAAAGCCGAATTCTCCCGCTTGAATTTTGATTCCGAGCCTACCCTGAAGAGCTAGCCAAAGTCTAACACAGCATTCGCCTTAGGACTCAATACAGCCAAATAAACATGACTTTTGACAAACACCTCAGAAATGAAAATGAAACACATATTCCTGTTCCCACGGGCTGGAAAAGCCAAATTCTCGCTTGATTTTCGATTCCGAGCCTACCATGAAGAGCTAGCCGAAAGTCTAACACAGCATTCGCCTTAGGATTCAATTCAGTCCAAAAACATGACTTTTGACAACACCTCAGAAATGAAAAAGAAACACATATTCCTGTTCCCCACATGCTGGAAAGCCAAATTCTCGCTTGAATTTTTGATTCCGAGCCTACCCTGAAGAGCTAGCCCAAAGTCTATCACAGCATTCGCCTTAGGACTCAATACAGCCAAAAAACATGACTTTTGACAAACACCTCAGAAATGAAAATGAAACACATATTCCTGTTCCCCACAGGCTGGAAAGCCGAATTCTCGAGCTTTCCTGAAGAGAAAGCCCAATGTCTACACGGAATTCGCCTTAGTTCTCAATTCAGCCCAAAAACATCACTTTTGACAACACCTCAGAAATGAAAAAGAAACACATATTCCTGTTCCCCACAGGCTGGGAAAGCCGAATTCTCGCTTGATTTTTGATTCCGACCTTTCCTGAAGAGCTAGCCCAAAGTCTAACACAGCATTCGCCTTAGGACTCAATACAGCCAAAAAACATGACTTTTGACAAACACCTCAGAATGAAAATGAAACACATATTCCTGTTCCCCACAGGCTGGAAAGCCGAATTCTCGCTTGATTTTCGATTCCGAGCCTACCCTGAAGAGCTAGCCCAAAGTCTAAACAGCATTCGCCTTAGGACTCAATACAGCCAAAAAACATGACTTTTGACAAACACCTCAGAAATGAAAATGAAACACATATTCCTGTTCCCCACAGGCTGAAAGCCGAATTCTCGCTTGATTTTTGATTCCGAGCTTTCCCTGAAGAGAAAGCCCAATGTCTAACACGGAATTCGCCTTAGTTCTCAATTCAGCCCAAAAACATCACTTTTGACAAACACCTCAGAAATGAAAAGAAACACATATTCCTGTTCCCCACGTGCTGGAAAGCCGAATTCTCGAGCTTTCCCTGAAGAGAAAGCCCAATGTCTAACACGGAATTCGCCTTAGTTCTCAATTCAGCCCAAAAACATCACTTTTGGACAAACACCTCAAAAATGAAAAAGAAACACATATTCCTGTTCCCCACAGGCTGGAAAGCCGAATTCTCGCTTGATTTTTGATTCCGACCTTTCCCTGAAGAGCTAGCCCAAAGTCTAACACAGCATTCGCCTTAGGACTCAATACAGCCAAAAAAACATGACTTTTGACAAACACCTCAGAAATGAAATGAAACACATATTCCTGTTCCCCACAGGCTGGAAAGCCGAATTCTCGCTTTGATTTTCGATTCCGAGCTTTCCCGAAAGAGAAATCCCAATGTCTAACACGGAATTCGCCTTAGTTCTCAATTCAGCCCAAAACCATCACTTTTGACAAACACCTCAGAAATGAAAAAGAAAGACATATTCCTGTTCCCCACGTGCTGGAAAGCCAAATTCTCGCTTGATTTCGATTCCGAGCCTACCCTGAAGAGCTAGCCGAAAGTCCTAACACAGCATTCGCCTTAGGATTCAATTCAGCCCAAAAATATCACTTTTGACAAACACCTCAGAAATGAAAAAGAAACACATATTCCTGTTCCCCACGTGCTGGAAAGCCAAATTCTCGCTTGAGTTTCGATTCCGAGCCTACCTGAAGAGCTAGCCCCAAAGTCTAACACAGCAATTCGCCTTAGGATTCAATTCAGCCCAAAAACATCACTTTTGACAAACACCTCAGAAATGAAAAAGAAACACATATTCCTGTTCCCACGGGCTGGAAAGCCGAATTCTCGCTTGAATTTTGATTCCGAGCCTACCCTGAAGAGCTAGCCCAAAGTCTAACACAGCATTCGCCTTAGGACTCAATACAGCCAAAAAACATGACTTTGACAAACACCTCAGAAATGAAAATGAAACACATATTCCTGTTCCCCACGGGCTGGAAAGCCAAATTCTCGCTTGATTTTTGATTCCGAGCCTACCATGAAGAGCTAGCCGAAAGTCTAACACAGCATTCGCCTTAGGATTCAATTCAGTCCAAAAACATGACTTTTGACAAACACCTCAGAAATGAAAAAGAAACACATATTCCTGTTCCCCACATGCTGGAAAGCCAAATTCTCGCTTGAATTTTGATTCCGAGCCTACCCTGAAGAGCTAGCCCAAAGTCTAACACAGCATTCGCCTTAGGACTCAATACAGCCAAAAAACATGACTTTTGACAAACACCTCAGAAATGAAAATGAAACACATATTCCTGTTCCCCACAGGCTGGAAAGCCGAATTCTCGAGCTTTCCCTGAAGAGAAAGCCCAATGTCTAACACGGAATTCGCCTTAGTTCTCAATTCAGCCCAAAAACATCACTTTTGACAAACACCTCAGAAATGAAAAAGAAACACATATTCCTGTTCCCCACAGGCTGGAAAGCCGAATTCTCGCTTGATTTTTGATTCCGACCTTTCCCTGAAGAGCTAGCCCAAAGTCTAACACAGCATTCGCCTTAGGACTCAATACAGCCAAAAAACATGACTTTTGACAAACACCTCAGAAATGAAAATGAAACACATATTCCTGTTCCCCACAGGCTGGAAAGCCGAATTCTCGCTTGATTTTCGATTCCGAGCCTACCCTGAAGAGCTAGCCCAAAGTCTAACACAGCATTCGCCTTAGGACTCAATACAGCCAAAAAACATGACTTTTGACAAACACCTCAGAAATGAAAATGAAACACATATTCCTGTTCCCCACAGGCTGGAAAGCCGAATTCTCGCTTGATTTTTGATTCCGAGCTTTCCCTGAAGAGAAAGCCCAATGTCTAACACGGAATTCGCCTTAGTTCTCAATTCAGCCCAAAAACATCACTTTTGACAAACACCTCAGAAATGAAAAAGAAACACATATTCCTGTTCCCCACGTGCTGGAAAGCCGAATTCTCGCTTGAATTTTGATTCCGAGCCTACCCTGAAGAGCTAGCCCAAAGTCTAACACAGCATTCGCCTTAGTACTCAATACAGCCAAAAAACATGACTTTTGACAAACACCTCAGAAATGAAAATGAAACACATATTCCTGTTCCCCACGGGCTGGAAAGCCAAATTCTCGCTTGATTTTCGATTCCGAGCCTACCCTGAAGAGCTAGCCGAAAGTCTAACACAGCATTCACCTTAGGATTCAATTCAGTCCAAAAACATCACTTTTGACAAACACCTCAGAAATGAAAAAGAAACACATATTCCTGTTCCCCACGTGCTGGAAAGCCAAATTCTCGCTTGATTTTCGATTCCGAGCCTACCCTGAAGAGCTAGCCCAAAGTCTAAGACAGCAGTCGCCTTAGGATTCAATTGTCCAAAAACATCACTTTTGACAAACACCTCAGAAATGAAAAAGAAACACATATTCCTGTTCCCCACATGCTAGAAAGCCGAATTCTCACTTGATTTTCGATTCCGAGCCTACCCTGAAGAGCTAGCCCAAAGTCTAACACAGCATTCGCCTTAGGATTCAATTCAGCCCAAAAACATCACTTTTGACAAACACCTCAGAAATGAAAAAGAAACACATATTCCTGTTCCCCACGGGCTGGAAAGCCGAATTCTCGCTTGAATTTTGATTCCGAGCCTACCCTGAAGAGCTAGCCCAAAGTCTAACACAGCATTTGCCTTAGGACTCAATACAGCCAAAAAACATGACTTTTGACAAACACCTCAGAAATGAAAATGAAACACATATTCCTGTTCCCCACGGGCTGGAAAGCCAAATTCTCCCTTGATTTTCGATTCCGAGCCTACCATGAAGAGCTAGCCGAAAGTCTAACACAGCATTCGCCTTAGGATTCAATTCAGTCCAAAAACATCACTTTTGACAAACACCTCAGAAATGAAAAAAAACACATATTCCTGTTCTCCACATGCTGGAAAGCCGAATTCTCACTTGAATTTTGATTCCGAGCCTACCCTGAAGAGCTAGCCCAAAGTCTAACACAGCATTCGCCTTAGGACTCAATACAGACAAAAAACATGACTTTTGACAAACACCTCAGAAATGAAAATGAAACACATATTCCTGTTCCCCACGGGCTGGAAAGCCAAATTCTCGCTTGATTTTCGATTCCGAGCCTACCCTGAAGAGCTAGCCGAAAGTCTAACACAACATTCACCTTAGGATTCAATTCAGTCCAAAAACATCACTTTTGACAAACACCTCAGAAATGAAAAGGAAACACATATTCCTGTTCCCCACGTGCTGGAAAGCCAAATTCTCACTTGATTTTCGATTCCGAGCCTACCCTGAAGAGCTAGCCCAAAGTCTAACACAGCATTCGCCTTAGGATTCAATTGTCCAAAAACATCACTTTTGACAAACACCTCAGAAATGAAAATGAAACACATATTCCTGTTCCCCACAGGCTGGAAAGCCGAATTCTCGTTTGATTTTTGATTCCGAGCTTTCCCGAAAGAGAAATCCCAATGTCTAACACGGAATTCGCCTTAGTTCTCAATTCAGCCCAAAAACATCACTTTTGACAAACACCTCAGAAATGAAAAAGAAACACATATTCCTGTTCCCCACGTGCTGGAAAGCCAAATTCTCGCTTGATTTTCGATTCCGAGCCCACCCTGAAGAGCTAGCCGAAAGTCTAACACAGCATTCGCCTTAGGATTCAATTCAGTCCAAAAACATCACTTTTGACAAACACCTCAGAAATGAAAATGAAACACATATTCCTGTTCCCCACGGGCTGGAAAGCCGAATTCTCGCTTGAATTTTGATTCCGAGCCTACCCTGAAGAGCTAGCCCAAGGTCTAACACAGCATTCGTCTTATTTCTCAATTCAGCCCAAAAACATCACTTTTGACAAACACCTCAGAAATGAAAATGAAACCCATATTCCTGTTCCCCACAGGCTGGAAAGCTGAATTCTCGCTTTATTTTCAATTCCGAGCCTACCCTGAAGAGCTAGCCCAAAGTCTAACACAGCATTCGCCTTAGGATTCAATTCAGTCCAAAAACATCACTTTTGACAAACACCTCAGAAATGAAAATGAAACACATATTCCTGTTCCCCACAGGCTGGAAAGCCGAATTCTCGCTTTATTTTTGATTCCGAGCCCACCCTGAAGAGCTAGCCCAAAGTCTAACACAGCATTCGCCTTAGGATTCAATTGTCCAAAAACATCACTTTTGACAAACACCTCAGAAATGAAAAAGAAACACATATTCCTGTTCCCCACATGCTAGAAAGCCGAATTCTCACTTGATTTTCGATTCCGAGCCTACCCTGAAGAGCTAGCCCAAAGTCTAACACAGCATTCGCCTTAGGACTCAATACAGCCAAAAAACATGACTTTTGACAAACACCTCAGAAATGAAAATGAAACACATATTCCTGTTCCCCACAGGCTGGAAAGCCGAATTCTCGCTTGATTTTTGATTCCGAGCTTTCCCTGAAGAGAAAGCCCAATGTCTAACACGGAATTCGCCTTAGTTCTCAATTCAGCCCAAAAACATCACTTTTGACAAACACCTCAGAAATGAAAAAGAAACACATATTCCTGTTCCCCACAGGCTGTAAAGCCGAATTCTCGCTTGATTTTTGATTCCGACCTTTCCCTGAAGAGCTAGCCCAAAGTCTAACACAGCATTCGCCTTAGGATTCAATTCAGTCCAAAAACATCACTTTTGACAAACACCTCAGAAATGAAAATGAAACACATATTCCTGTTCCCCACGGGCTGGAAAGCTGAATTCTCGCTTGAATTTTGATTCCGAGCCTACCCTGAAGAGCTAGCCCAAGGTCTAACACAGCATTCGTCTTATTTCTCAATTCAGCCCAAAAACATCACTTTTGACAAACACCTCAGAAATGAAAAAGAAACACATATTCCTGTTCCCCACGGGCTGGAAAGCCGAATTCTCGATTGAATTTTGATTCCAAGCCTACCCTGAAGAGCTAGCCCAAAGTCTAACACAGCATTCGCCTTAGGACTCAATACAGCCAAAAAACATGACTTTTGACAAACACCTCAGAAATGAAAAAGAAACACATATTCCTGTTCCCCACGGGCTGGAAAGCCAAATTCTCGCTTGATTTTCGATTCCGAGCCTACCATGAAGAGCTAGCCGAAAGTCTAACACAGCATTCGCCTTAGGATTCAATTCAGTCCAAAAACATCACTTTTGACAAACACCTCAGAAATGAAAAAGAAACACATATTCCTGTTCCCCACATGCTGGAAAGCCGAATTCTCGCTTGAATTTTGATTCCGAGCCTACCCTGAAGAGCTAGCCCAAAGTCTAACACAGCATTCGCCTTAGGACTCAATACAGCCAAAAAACATGACTTTTGACAAACACCTCAGAAATGAAAATGAAACACATATTCCTGTTCCCCACAGGCTGGAAAGCCGAATTCTCGCTTGATTTTTGATTCCGAGCTTTCCCTGAAGAGAAAGCCCAATGTCTAACACGGAATTCGCCTTAGTTCTCAATTCAGCCCAAAAACATCACTTTTGACAAACACCTCAGAAATGAAAAAGAAACACATATTCCTGTTCCCCACAGGCTGGAAAGCCGAATTCTCGCTTGATTTTTGATTCCGAGCTTTCCTTGAAGACAAAGCCCAATTTTCTAACACGGAATTCGCCTTAGTTCTCAATTCAGCCAAAAAACATGACTTTTGACAAACACCTCAGAAATGAAAATGAAACACATATTCCTGTTCCCCACGGGCTGGAAAGCCAAATTCTCGCTTGATTTTCGATTCCGAGCCTACCCTGAAGAGCTAGCCGAAAGTCTAACACAGCATTCACCTTAGGATTCAATTCAGTCCAAAAACATCACTTTTGACAAACACCTCAGAAATGAAAAAGAAACACATATTCCTGTTCCCCACGTGCTGGAAAGCCAAATTCTCGCTTGATTTTCGATTCCGAGCCTACCCTGAAGAGCTAGCCCAAAGTCTAACACAGCATTCGCCTTAGGATTCAATTGTCCAAAAACATCACTTTTGACAAACACCTCAGAAATGAAAATGAAACACATATTCCTGTTCCCCACAGGCTGGAAAGCCGAATTCTCGTTTGATTTTTGATTCCGAGCTTTCCCGAAAGAGAAATCCCAATGTCTAACACGGAATTCGCCTTAGTTCTCAATTCAGCCCAAAAACATCACTTTTGACAAACACCTCAGAAATGAAAAAGAAACACATATTCCTGTTCCCCACAGGCTGGAAAGCCGAATTCTCGCTTGATTTTTGATTCCGAGCTTTCCTTGAAGACAAAGCCCAATGTCTAACACGGAATTCGCCTTAGTTCTCAATTCAGCCCAAAAACATCACTTTTGACAAACACCTCAGAAATGAAAAAGAAACACATATTCCTGTTCCCCACGTGCTGGAAAGCCGAATTCTCGCTTGAATTTTGATTCCGAGCCTACCCTGAAGAGCTAGCCCAAAGTCTAACACAGCATTCGCCTTAGGACTCAATACAGCCAAAAAACATGACTTTTGACAAACACCTCAGAAATGAAAATGAAACACATATTCCTGTTCCCCACGGGCTGGAAAGCCAAATTCTCGCTTGATTTTCGATTCCGAGCCTACCCTGAAGAGCTAGCCGAAAGTCTAACACAGCATTCACCTTAGGATTCAATTCAGTCCAAAAACATCACTTTTGACAAACACCTCAGAAATGAAAAAGAAACACATATTCCTGTTCCCCACGTGCTGGAAAGCCAAATTCTCGCTTGATTTTCGATTCCGAGCCTACCCTGAAGAGCTAGCCCAAAGTCTAACACAGCATTCGCCTTAGGATTCAATTGTCCAAAAACATCACTTTTGACAAACACCTCAGAAATGAAAATGAAACACATATTCCTGTTCCCCACAGGCTGGAAAGCCGAATTCTCGTTTGATTTTTGATTCCGAGCTTTCCCGAAAGAGAAATCCCAATGTCTAACACGGAATTCGCCTTAGTTCTCAATTCAGCCCAAAAACATCACTTTTGACAAACACCTCAGAAATGAAAAAGAAACACATATTCCTGTTCCCCACGGGCTGGAAAGCCGAATTCTCGCTTGATTTTTGATTCCGACCTTTCCCTGAAGAGCTAGCCCAAGGTCCAACACAGCATTCGCCTTAGGATTCAATTCAGCCCAAAAACATCACTTTTGACAAACACCTCAGAAATGAAAAAGAAAGACATATTCCTGTTCCCCACTTGCTGGAAAGCCAAATTCTCGCTTGATTTTCGATTCCGAGCCTACCCTGAAGAGCTAGCCGAAAGTCTAACACAGCATTCGCCTTAGGATTCAGTTCAGTCCAAAAACATCACTTTTGACAAACACCTCAGAAATGAAAAAGAAACACATATTCCTGTTCCCCACGTGCTGGAAAGCCAAATTCTCGCTTGATTTTCGATTCCGAGCCTACCCTGAAGAGCTAGCCCAAAGTCTAACACAGCATTCGCCTTAGGATTCAATTGTCCAAAAACATCACTTTTGACAAACACCTCAGAAATGAAAATGAAACACATATTCCTGTTCCCCACAGGCTGGAAAGCTGAATTCTCGCTTTATTTTCGATTCCGAGCCTACCCTGAAGCGCTAGCCCAAAGTCTAACACAGCATTCGCCTTAGGATTCAATTCAGTCCAAAAACATCACTTTTGACAAACACCTCAGAAATGAAAATGAAACACATATTCCTGTTCCCCACAGGCTGGAAAGCCAAATTCTCGCTTGATTTTTGATTCCGACCTTTCCCTGAAGAGCTAGCCCAATGTCTAACACGGAATTCGCCTTAGTTCTCAATTCAGCCCAAAAACATCACTTTTGACAAACACCTCAGAAATGAAAAAGAAACACATATTCCTGTTCCCCACGGGCTGGAAAGCTGAATTCTCGCTTGATTTTTGATTCCGACCTTTCCCTGAAGAGCTAGCCCAAGGTCTAACACAGCATTCGCCTTAGGATTCAATTCAGCCCAAAAACATCACTTTTGACAAACACCTCAGAAATGAAAAAGAAAGACATATTCCTGTTCCCCACGTGCTGGAAAGCCAAATTCTCGCTTGATTTTCAATTCCGAGCCTACCCTGAAGAGCTAGCCGAAAGTCTAACACAGCATTCGCCTTAGGATTCAATTCAGCCCAAAAATATCACTTTTGACAAACACCTCAGAAATGAAAAAGAAACACATATTCCTGTTCCCCACGGGCTGGAAAACCGAATTCTCGCTTGAATTTTGATTCCGAGCCTACCCTGAAGAGCTAGCCCAAGGTCTAACACAGCATTCGCCTTATTTCTCAATTCAGCCCAAAAACATCACTTTTGACAAACACCTCAGAAATGAAAATGAAACACATATTCCTGTTCCCCACAGGCTGGAAAGCTGAATTCTCGCTTTATTTTCGATTCCGAGCCTACCCTGAAGAGCTAGCCCAAAGTCTAACACAGCATTCGCCTTAGGATTCAATTCAGTCCAAAAACATCACTTTTGACAAACACCTCAGAAATGAAAATGAAACACATATTCCTGTTCCCCACGGGCTGGAAAGCTGAATTCTCGCTTGAATTTTGATTCCGAGCCTACCCTGAAGAGCTAGCCCAAGGTCTAACACAGCATTCGTCTTATTTCTCAATTCAGCCCAAAAACATCACTTTTGACAAACACCTCAGAAATGAAAATGAAACACATATTCCTGTTCCCCACAGGCTGGAAAGCTGAATTCTCGCTTTATTTTCGATTCCGAGCCTACCCTGAAGCGCTAGCCCAAAGTCTAACACAGCATTCGCCTTAGGATTCAATTCAGTCCAAAAACATCACTTTTGACAAACACCTCAGAAATGAAAATGAAACACATATTCCTGTTCCCCACAGGCTGGAAAGCCAAATTCTCGCTTGATTTTTGATTCCGACCTTTCCCTGAATAGCTAGCCCAATGTCTAACACGGAATTCGCCTTAGTTCTCAATTCAGCCAAAAAACATCACTTTTGATAAACACATCAGAAATGAAAAAGAAACACATATTCCTGTTCCCCACGTGCTGGAAAGCCGAATTCTCGCTTGAATTTTGATTCCGAGCCTACCCTGAAGAGCTAGCCCAAAGTCTAACACAGCATTCGCCTTAGGATTCAATTGTCCAAAAACATCACTTTTGACAAACACCTCAGAAATGAAAATGAAACACATATTCCTGTTCCCCACAGGCTGGAAAGCCGAATTCTCGTTTGATTTTTGATTCCGAGCTTTCCCGAAAGAGAAATCCCAATGTCTAACACGGAATTCGCCTTAGTTCTCAATTCAGCCCAAAAACATCACTTTTGACAAACACCTCAGAAATGAAAAAGAAACACATATTCCTGTTCCCCACGGGCTGGAAAGCCGAATTCTCGCTTGATTTTTGATTCCGACCTTTCCCTGAAGAGCTAGCCCAAGGTCCAACACAGCATTCGCCTTAGGATTCAATTCAGCCCAAAAACATCACTTTTGACAAACACCTCAGAAATGAAAAAGAAAGACATATTCCTGTTCCCCACTTGCTGGAAAGCCAAATTCTCGCTTGATTTTCGATTCCGAGCCTACCCTGAAGAGCTAGCCGAAAGTCTAACACAGCATTCGCCTTAGGATTCAGTTCAGTCCAAAAACATCACTTTTGACAAACACCTCAGAAATGAAAAAGAAACACATATTCCTGTTCCCCACGTGCTGGAAAGCCAAATTCTCGCTTGATTTTCGATTCCGAGCCTACCCTGAAGAGCTAGCCCAAAGTCTAACACAGCATTCGCCTTAGGATTCAATTGTCCAAAAACATCACTTTTGACAAACACCTCAGAAATGAAAATGAAACACATATTCCTGTTCCCCACAGGCTGGAAAGCTGAATTCTCGCTTTATTTTCGATTCCGAGCCTACCCTGAAGCGCTAGCCCAAAGTCTAACACAGCATTCGCCTTAGGATTCAATTCAGTCCAAAAACATCACTTTTGACAAACACCTCAGAAATGAAAATGAAACACATATTCCTGTTCCCCACAGGCTGGAAAGCCAAATTCTCGCTTGATTTTTGATTCCGACCTTTCCCTGAAGAGCTAGCCCAATGTCTAACACGGAATTCGCCTTAGTTCTCAATTCAGCCCAAAAACATCACTTTTGACAAACACCTCAGAAATGAAAAAGAAACACATATTCCTGTTCCCCACGGGCTGGAAAGCTGAATTCTCGCTTGATTTTTGATTCCGACCTTTCCCTGAAGAGCTAGCCCAAGGTCTAACACAGCATTCGCCTTAGGATTCAATTCAGCCCAAAAACATCACTTTTGACAAACACCTCAGAAATGAAAAAGAAAGACATATTCCTGTTCCCCATGTGCTGGAAAGCCAAATTCTCGCTTGATTTTCAATTCCGAGCCTACCCTGAAGAGCTAGCCGAAAGTCTAACACAGCATTCGCCTTAGGATTCAATTCAGCCCAAAAATATCACTTTTGACAAACACCTCAGAAATGAAAAAGAAACACATATTCCTGTTCCCCACGGGCTGGAAAACCGAATTCTCGCTTGAATTTTGATTCCGAGCCTACCCTGAAGAGCTAGCCCAAGGTCTAACACAGCATTCGCCTTATTTCTCAATTCAGCCCAAAAACATCACTTTTGACAAACACCTCAGAAATGAAAATGAAACACATATTCCTGTTCCCCACAGGCTGGAAAGCTGAATTCTCGCTTTATTTTCGATTCCGAGCCTACCCTGAAGAGCTAGCCCAAAGTCTAACACAGCATTCGCCTTAGGATTCAATTCAGTCCAAAAACATCACTTTTGACAAACACCTCAGAAATGAAAATGAAACACATATTCCTGTTCCCCACGGGCTGGAAAGCCGAATTCTCGCTTGAATTTTGATTCCGAGCCTACCCTGAAGAGCTAGCCCAAGGTCTAACACAGCATTCGTCTTATTTCTCAATTCAGCCCAAAAACATCACTTTTGACAAACACCTCAGAAATGAAAATGAAACACATATTCCTGTTCCCCACAGGCTGGAAAGCTGAATTCTCGCTTTATTTTCGATTCCGAGCCTACCCTGAAGCGCTAGCCCAAAGTCTAACACAGCATTCGCCTTAGGATTCAATTCAGTCCAAAAACATCACTTTTGACAAACACCTCAGAAATGAAAATGAAACACATATTCCTGTTCCCCACAGGCTGGAAAGCCAAATTCTCGCTTGATTTTTGATTCCGACCTTTCCCTGAAGAGCTAGCCCAATGTCTAACACGGAATTCGCCTTAGTTCTCAATTCAGCCAAAAAACATCACTTTTGATAAACACATCAGAAATGAAAAAGAAACACATATTCCTGTTCCCCACGTGCTGGAAAGCCGAATTCTCGCTTGAATTTTGATTCCGAGCCTACCCTGAAGAGCTAGCCCAAAGTCTAACACAGCATTCGCCTTAGGACTCAATACAGCCAAAAAACATGACTTTTGACAAACACCTCAGAAATGAAAAAGAAACACATATTCCTGTTCCCCACGTGCTGGAAAGCCAAATTCTCGCTTGATTTTCGATTCCGAGCCTACCCTGAAGAGCTAGCCCAAAGTCTAACACAGCATTCGCCTTAGGATTCAATTGTCCAAAAACATCACTTTTGACAAACACCTCAGAAATGAAAATGAAACACATATTCCTGTTCCCCACAGGCTGGAAAGCTGAATTCTCGCTTGATTTTCGATTCCGAGCCTACCCTGAAGCGCTAGCCCAAAGTCTAACACAGCATTCGCCTTAGGATTCAATTCAGTCCAAAAACATCACTTTTGACAAACACCTCAGAAATGAAAATGAAACACATATTCCTGTTCCCCACAGGCTGGAAAGCCAAATTCTCGCTTGATTTTTGATTCCGACCTTTCCCTGAAGAGCTAGCCCAATGTCTAACACGGAATTCGCCTTAGTTCTCAATTCAGCCCAAAAACATCACTTTTGACAAACACCTCAGAAATGAAAAAGAAACACATATTCCTGTTCCCCACGGGCTGGAAAGCTGAATTCTCGCTTGATTTTTGATTCCGACCTTTCCCTGAAGAGCTAGCCCAAGGTCTAACACAGCATTCGCCTTAGGATTCAATTCAGCCCAAAAACATCACTTTTGACAAACACCTCAGAAATGAAAAAGAAAGACATATTCCTGTTCCCCATGTGCTGGAAAGCCAAATTCTCGCTTGATTTTCAATTCCGAGCCTACCCTGAAGAGCTAGCCGAAAGTCTAACACAGCATTCGCCTTAGGATTCAATTCAGCCCAAAAATATCACTTTTGACAAACACCTCAGAAATGAAAAAGAAACACATATTCCTGTTCCCCACGGGCTGGAAAACCGAATTCTCGCTTGAATTTTGATTCCGAGCCTACCCTGAAGAGCTAGCCCAAGGTCTAACACAGCATTCGCCTTATTTCTCAATTCAGCCCAAAAACATCACTTTTGACAAACACCTCAGAAATGAAAATGAAACACATATTCCTGTTCCCCACAGGCTGGAAAGCTGAATTCTCGCTTTATTTTCGATTCCGAGCCTACCCTGAAGAGCTAGCCCAAAGTCTAACACAGCATTCGCCTTAGGATTCAATTCAGTCCAAAAACATCACTTTTGACAAACACCTCAGAAATGAAAATGAAACACATATTCCTGTTCCCCACGGGCTGGAAAGCCGAATTCTCGCTTGAATTTTGATTCCGAGCCTACCCTGAAGAGCTAGCCCAAGGTCTAACACAGCATTCGTCTTATTTCTCAATTCAGCCCAAAAACATCACTTTTGACAAACACCTCAGAAATGAAAATGAAACACATATTCCTGTTCCCCACAGGCTGGAAAGCTGAATTCTCGCTTTATTTTCGATTCCGAGCCTACCCTGAAGCGCTAGCCCAAAGTCTAACACAGCATTCGCCTTAGGATTCAATTCAGTCCAAAAACATCACTTTTGACAAACACCTCAGAAATGAAAAAGAAACACATATTCCTGTTCCCCACGTGCTGGAAAGCCAAATTCTCGCTTGATTTTCGATTCCGAGCCTACCCTGAAGAGCTAGCCCAAAGTCTAACACAGCATTCGCCTTAGGATTCAATTGTCCAAAAACATCACTTTTGACAAACACCTCAGAAATGAAAATGAAACACATATTCCTGTTCCCCACAGGCTGGAAAGCCGAATTCTCGTTTGATTTTTGATTCCGAGCTTTCCCGAAAGAGAAATCCCAATGTCTAACACGGAATTCGCCTTAGTTCTCAATTCAGCCCAAAAACATCACTTTTGACAAACACCTCAGAAATGAAAAAGAAACACATATTCCTGTTCCCCACGGGCTGGAAAGCCGAATTCTCGCTTGATTTTTGATTCCGACCTTTCCCTGAAGAGCTAGCCCAAGGTCCAACACAGCATTCGCCTTAGGATTCAATTCAGCCCAAAAACATCACTTTTGACAAACACCTCAGAAATGAAAAAGAAAGACATATTCCTGTTCCCCACTTGCTGGAAAGCCAAATTCTCGCTTGATTTTCGATTCCGAGCCTACCCTGAAGAGCTAGCCGAAAGTCTAACACAGCATTCGCCTTAGGATTCAGTTCAGTCCAAAAACATCACTTTTGACAAACACCTCAGAAATGAAAAAGAAACACATATTCCTGTTCCCCACGTGCTGGAAAGCCAAATTCTCGCTTGATTTTCGATTCCGAGCCTACCCTGAAGAGCTAGCCCAAAGTCTAACACAGCATTCGCCTTAGGATTCAATTGTCCAAAAACATCACTTTTGACAAACACCTCAGAAATGAAAATGAAACACATATTCCTGTTCCCCACAGGCTGGAAAGCTGAATTCTCGCTTTATTTTCGATTCCGAGCCTACCCTGAAGCGCTAGCCCAAAGTCTAACACAGCATTCGCCTTAGGATTCAATTCAGTCCAAAAACATCACTTTTGACAAACACCTCAGAAATGAAAATGAAACACATATTCCTGTTCCCCACAGGCTGGAAAGCCAAATTCTCGCTTGATTTTTGATTCCGACCTTTCCCTGAAGAGCTAGCCCAATGTCTAACACGGAATTCGCCTTAGTTCTCAATTCAGCCCAAAAACATCACTTTTGACAAACACCTCAGAAATGAAAAAGAAACACATATTCCTGTTCCCCACGGGCTGGAAAGCTGAATTCTCGCTTGATTTTTGATTCCGACCTTTCCCTGAAGAGCTAGCCCAAGGTCTAACACAGCATTCGCCTTAGGATTCAATTCAGCCCAAAAACATCACTTTTGACAAACACCTCAGAAATGAAAAAGAAAGACATATTCCTGTTCCCCACGTGCTGGAAAGCCAAATTCTCGCTTGATTTTCAATTCCGAGCCTACCCTGAAGAGCTAGCCGAAAGTCTAACACAGCATTCGCCTTAGGATTCAATTCAGCCCAAAAATATCACTTTTGACAAACACCTCAGAAATGAAAAAGAAACACATATTCCTGTTCCCCACGGGCTGGAAAACCGAATTCTCGCTTGAATTTTGATTCCGAGCCTACCCTGAAGAGCTAGCCCAAGGTCTAACACAGCATTCGCCTTATTTCTCAATTCAGCCCAAAAACATCACTTTTGACAAACACCTCAGAAATGAAAATGAAACACATATTCCTGTTCCCCACAGGCTGGAAAGCTGAATTCTCGCTTTATTTTCGATTCCGAGCCTACCCTGAAGAGCTAGCCCAAAGTCTAACACAGCATTCGCCTTAGGATTCAATTCAGTCCAAAAACATCACTTTTGACAAACACCTCAGAAATGAAAATGAAACACATATTCCTGTTCCCCACGGGCTGGAAAGCTGAATTCTCGCTTGAATTTTGATTCCGAGCCTACCCTGAAGAGCTAGCCCAAGGTCTAACACAGCATTCGTCTTATTTCTCAATTCAGCCCAAAAACATCACTTTTGACAAACACCTCAGAAATGAAAATGAAACACATATTCCTGTTCCCCACAGGCTGGAAAGCTGAATTCTCGCTTTATTTTCGATTCCGAGCCTACCCTGAAGCGCTAGCCCAAAGTCTAACACAGCATTCGCCTTAGGATTCAATTCAGTCCAAAAACATCACTTTTGACAAACACCTCAGAAATGAAAATGAAACACATATTCCTGTTCCCCACAGGCTGGAAAGCCAAATTCTCGCTTGATTTTTGATTCCGACCTTTCCCTGAATAGCTAGCCCAATGTCTAACACGGAATTCGCCTTAGTTCTCAATTCAGCCAAAAAACATCACTTTTGATAAACACATCAGAAATGAAAAAGAAACACATATTCCTGTTCCCCACGTGCTGGAAAGCCGAATTCTCGCTTGAATTTTGATTCCGAGCCTACCCTGAAGAGCTAGCCCAAAGTCTAACACAGCATTCGCCTTAGGATTCAATTGTCCAAAAACATCACTTTTGACAAACACCTCAGAAATGAAAATGAAACACATATTCCTGTTCCCCACAGGCTGGAAAGCCGAATTCTCGTTTGATTTTTGATTCCGAGCTTTCCCGAAAGAGAAATCCCAATGTCTAACACGGAATTCGCCTTAGTTCTCAATTCAGCCCAAAAACATCACTTTTGACAAACACCTCAGAAATGAAAAAGAAACACATATTCCTGTTCCCCACGGGCTGGAAAGCCGAATTCTCGCTTGATTTTTGATTCCGACCTTTCCCTGAAGAGCTAGCCCAAGGTCCAACACAGCATTCGCCTTAGGATTCAATTCAGCCCAAAAACATCACTTTTGACAAACACCTCAGAAATGAAAAAGAAAGACATATTCCTGTTCCCCACTTGCTGGAAAGCCAAATTCTCGCTTGATTTTCGATTCCGAGCCTACCCTGAAGAGCTAGCCGAAAGTCTAACACAGCATTCGCCTTAGGATTCAGTTCAGTCCAAAAACATCACTTTTGACAAACACCTCAGAAATGAAAAAGAAACACATATTCCTGTTCCCCACGTGCTGGAAAGCCAAATTCTCGCTTGATTTTCGATTCCGAGCCTACCCTGAAGAGCTAGCCCAAAGTCTAACACAGCATTCGCCTTAGGATTCAATTGTCCAAAAACATCACTTTTGACAAACACCTCAGAAATGAAAATGAAACACATATTCCTGTTCCCCACAGGCTGGAAAGCTGAATTCTCGCTTTATTTTCGATTCTGAGCCTACCCTGAAGCGCTAGCCCAAAGTCTAACACAGCATTCGCCTTAGGATTCAATTCAGTCCAAAAACATCACTTTTGACAAACACCTCAGAAATGAAAATGAAACACATATTCCTGTTCCCCACAGGCTGGAAAGCCAAATTCTCGCTTGATTTTTGATTCCGACCTTTCCCTGAAGAGCTAGCCCAATGTCTAACACGGAATTCGCCTTAGTTCTCAATTCAGCCCAAAAACATCACTTTTGACAAACACCTCAGAAATGAAAAAGAAACACATATTCCTGTTCCCACGGGCTGGAAAGCTGAATTCTCGCTTGATTTTTGATTCCGACCTTTCCCTGAAGAGCTAGCCCAAGGTCTAACACAGCATTCGCCTTAGGATTCAATTCAGCCCAAAAACATCACTTTTGACAAACACCTCAGAAATGAAAAAGAAAGACATATTCCTGTTCCCCATGTGCTGGAAAGCCAAATTCTCGCTTGATTTTCAATTCCGAGCCTACCCTGAAGAGCTAGCCGAAAGTCTAACACAGCATTCGCCTTAGGATTCAATTCAGCCCAAAAATATCACTTTTGACAAACACCTCAGAAATGAAAAAGAAACACATATTCCTGTTCCCCACGGGCTGGAAAACCGAATTCTCGCTTGAATTTTGATTCCGAGCCTACCCTGAAGAGCTAGCCCAAGGTCTAACACAGCATTCGCCTTATTTCTCAATTCAGCCCAAAAACATCACTTTTGACAAACACCTCAGAAATGAAAATGAAACACATATTCCTGTTCCCCACAGGCTGGAAAGCTGAATTCTCGCTTTATTTTCGATTCCGAGCCTACCCTGAAGAGCTAGCCCAAAGTCTAACACAGCATTCGCCTTAGGATTCAATTCAGTCCAAAAACATCACTTTTGACAAACACCTCAGAAATGAAAATGAAACACATATTCCTGTTCCCCACGGGCTGGAAAGCCGAATTCTCGCTTGAATTTTGATTCCGAGCCTACCCTGAAGAGCTAGCCCAAGGTCTAACACAGCATTCGTCTTATTTCTCAATTCAGCCCAAAAACATCACTTTTGACAAACACCTCAGAAATGAAAATGAAACACATATTCCTGTTCCCCACAGGCTGGAAAGCTGAATTCTCGCTTTATTTTCGATTCCGAGCCTACCCTGAAGCGCTAGCCCAAAGTCTAACACAGCATTCGCCTTAGGATTCAATTCAGTCCAAAAACATCACTTTTGACAAACACCTCAGAAATGAAAATGAAACACATATTCCTGTTCCCCACAGGCTGGAAAGCCAAATTCTCGCTTGATTTTTGATTCCGACCTTTCCCTGAAGAGCTAGCCCAATGTCTAACACGGAATTCGCCTTAGTTCTCAATTCAGCCAAAAAACATCACTTTTGATAAACACATCAGAAATGAAAAAGAAACACATATTCCTGTTCCCCACGTGCTGGAAAGCCGAATTCTCGCTTGAATTTTGATTCCGAGCCTACCCTGAAGAGCTAGCCCAAAGTCTAACACAGCATTCGCCTTAGGACTCAATACAGCCAAAAAACATGACTTTTGACAAACACCTCAGAAATGAAAAAGAAACACATATTCCTGTTCCCCACGTGCTGGAAAGCCAAATTCTCGCTTGATTTTCGATTCCGAGCCTACCCTGAAGAGCTAGCCCAAAGTCTAACACAGCATTCGCCTTAGGATTCAATTGTCCAAAAACATCACTTTTGACAAACACCTCAGAAATGAAAATGAAACACATATTCCTGTTCCCCACAGGCTGGAAAGCTGAATTCTCGCTTGATTTTCGATTCCGAGCCTACCCTGAAGCGCTAGCCCAAAGTCTAACACAGCATTCGCCTTAGGATTCAATTCAGTCCAAAAACATCACTTTTGACAAACACCTCAGAAATGAAAATGAAACACATATTCCTGTTCCCCACAGGCTGGAAAGCCAAATTCTCGCTTGATTTTTGATTCCGACCTTTCCCTGAAGAGCTAGCCCAATGTCTAACACGGAATTCGCCTTAGTTCTCAATTCAGCCCAAAAACATCACTTTTGACAAACACCTCAGAAATGAAAAAGAAACACATATTCCTGTTCCCCACGGGCTGGAAAGCTGAATTCTCGCTTGATTTTTGATTCCGACCTTTCCCTGAAGAGCTAGCCCAAGGTCTAACACAGCATTCGCCTTAGGATTCAATTCAGCCCAAAAACATCACTTTTGACAAACACCTCAGAAATGAAAAAGAAAGACATATTCCTGTTCCCCATGTGCTGGAAAGCCAAATTCTCGCTTGATTTTCAATTCCGAGCCTACCCTGAAGAGCTAGCCGAAAGTCTAACACAGCATTCGCCTTAGGATTCAATTCAGCCCAAAAATATCACTTTTGACAAACACCTCAGAAATGAAAAAGAAACACATATTCCTGTTCCCCACGGGCTGGAAAACCGAATTCTCGCTTGAATTTTGATTCCGAGCCTACCCTGAAGAGCTAGCCCAAGGTCTAACACAGCATTCGCCTTATTTCTCAATTCAGCCCAAAAACATCACTTTTGACAAACACCTCAGAAATGAAAATGAAACACATATTCCTGTTCCCCACAGGCTGGAAAGCTGAATTCTCGCTTTATTTTCGATTCCGAGCCTACCCTGAAGAGCTAGCCCAAAGTCTAACACAGCATTCGCCTTAGGATTCAATTCAGTCCAAAAACATCACTTTTGACAAACACCTCAGAAATGAAAATGAAACACATATTCCTGTTCCCCACGGGCTGGAAAGCCGAATTCTCGCTTGAATTTTGATTCCGAGCCTACCCTGAAGAGCTAGCCCAAGGTCTAACACAGCATTCGTCTTATTTCTCAATTCAGCCCAAAAACATCACTTTTGACAAACACCTCAGAAATGAAAATGAAACACATATTCCTGTTCCCCACAGGCTGGAAAGCTGAATTCTCGCTTTATTTTCGATTCCGAGCCTACCCTGAAGCGCTAGCCCAAAGTCTAACACAGCATTCGCCTTAGGATTCAATTCAGTCCAAAAACATCACTTTTGACAAACACCTCAGAAATGAAAATGAAACACATATTCCTGTTCCCCACAGGCTGGAAAGCCAAATTCTCGCTTGATTTTTGATTCCGACCTTTCCCTGAAGAGCTAGCCCAATGTCTAACACGGAATTCGCCTTAGTTCTCAATTCAGCCAAAAAACATCACTTTTGATAAACACATCAGAAATGAAAAAGAAACACATATTCCTGTTCCCCACGTGCTGGAAAGCCGAATTCTCGCTTGAATTTTGATTCCGAGCCTACCCTGAAGAGCTAGCCCAAAGTCTAACACAGCATTCGCCTTAGGACTCAATACAGCCAAAAAACATGACTTTTGACAAACACCTCAGAAATGAAAATGAAACACATATTCCTGTTCCCCACAGGCTGGAAAGCCCTATTCTCGCTTGATTTTTGATTCCGACCTTTCCATGAAGAGCTAGCCCAAGGTCTAACACAGCATTCGCCTTATTTCTCAATTCAGCCCAAAAACATCACTTTTGACAAACACCTCAGAAATGAAAAAGAAACACATATTCCTGTTCCCCACGGGCTGGAAATCCGAATTCTCGCTTGATTTTCGATTCCGAGCCTACCCTGAAGAGCTAGCCCAAAGTCTAACACAGCATTCGCCTTAGGACTCAATACAGCCAAAAAACATGACTTTTGACAAACACCTCAGAAATGAAAATGAAACACATATTCCTGTTCCCCACGGGCTGGAAAGCCAAATTCTCGCTTGATTTTCGATTCCGAGCCTACCCTGAAGAGCTAGCCGAAAGTCTAACACAGCATTCACCTTAGGATTCAATTCAGTCCAAAAACATCACTTTTGACAAACACCTCAGAAATGAAAAAGAAACACATATTCCTGTTCCCCACGTGCTGGAAAGCCAAATTCTCGCTTGATTTTCGATTCCGAGCCTACCCTGAAGAGCTAGGCGCAAAGTCTAACACATCCTAGGCCTTAGGATTCAATTGTCCAAAAACATCACTTTTGACAAACACCTCAGAAATGAAAATGAAACACATATTCCTGTTCCCCACAGGCTGGAAAGCCGAATTCTCGTTTGATTTTTGATTCCGAGCTTTCCCGAAAGAGAAATCCCAATGTCTAACACGGAATTCGCCTTAGTTCTCAATTCAGCCCAAAAACATCACTTTTGACAAACACCTCAGAAATGAAAAAGAAACACATATTCCTGTTCCCCACGGGCTGGAAAGCCGAATTCTCGCTTGATTTTTGATTCCGACCTTTCCCTGAAGAGCTAGCCCAAGGTCTAACACAGCATTCGCCTTAGGATTCAATTCAGCCCAAAAACATCACTTTTGACAAACACCTCAGAAATGAAAAAGAAAGACATATTCCTGTTCCCCACTTGCTGGAAAGCCAAATTCTCGCTTGATTTTCGATTCCGAGCCTACCCTGAAGAGCTAGCCGAAAGTCTAACACAGCATTCGCCTTAGGATTCAGTTCAGTCCAAAAACATCACTTTTGACAAACACCTCAGAAATGAAAAAGAAACACATATTCCTGTTCCCCACGTGCTGGAAAGCCAAATTCTCGCTTGATTTTCGATTCCGAGCCTACCCTGAAGAGCTAGCCCAAAGTCTAACACAGCATTCGCCTTAGGATTCAATTGTCCAAAAACATCACTTTTGACAAACACCTCAGAAATGAAAATGAAACACATATTCCTGTTCCCCACAGGCTGGAAAGCCGAATTCTCGTTTGATTTTTGATTCCGAGCTTTCCCGAAAGAGAAATCCCAATGTCTAACACGGAATTCGCCTAAGTTCTCAATTCAGCCCAAAAACATCACTTTTGACAAACACCTCAGAAATGAAAAAGAAACACATATTCCTGTTCCCCACGGGCTGGAAAGCTGAATTCTCGCTTGATTTTTGATTCCGACCTTTCCCTGAAGAGCTAGCCCAAGGTCTAACACAGCATTCGCCTTAGGATTCAATTCAGCCCAAAAACATCACTTTTGACAAACACCTCAGAAATGAAAAAGAAAGACATATTCCTGTTCCCCATGTGCTGGAAAGCCAAATTCTCGCTTGATTTTCAATTCCGAGCCTACCCTGAAGAGCTAGCCGAAAGTCTAACACAGCATTCGCCTTAGGATTCAATTCAGCCCAAAAATATCACTTTTGACAAACACCTCAGAAATGAAAAAGAAACACATATTCCTGTTCCCCACGGGCTGGAAAACCGAATTCTCGCTTGAATTTTGATTCCGAGCCTACCCTGAAGAGCTAGCCCAAGGTCTAACACAGCATTCGCCTTATTTCTCAATTCAGCCCAAAAACATCACTTTTGACAAACACCTCAGAAATGAAAATGAAACACATATTCCTGTTCCCCACAGGCTGGAAAGCTGAATTCTCGCTTTATTTTCGATTCCGAGCCTACCCTGAAGAGCTAGCCCAAAGTCTAACACAGCATTCGCCTTAGGATTCAATTCAGTCCAAAAACATCACTTTTGACAAACACCTCAGAAATGAAAATGAAACACATATTCCTGTTCCCCACGGGCTGGAAAGCCGAATTCTCGCTTGAATTTTGATTCCGAGCCTACCCTGAAGAGCTAGCCCAAGGTCTAACACAGCATTCGTCTTATTTCTCAATTCAGCCCAAAAACATCACTTTTGACAAACACCTCAGAAATGAAAATGAAACACATATTCCTGTTCCCCACAGGCTGGAAAGCTGAATTCTCGCTTTATTTTCGATTCCGAGCCTACCCTGAAGCGCTAGCCCAAAGTCTAACACAGCATTCGCCTTAGGATTCAATTCAGTCCAAAAACATCACTTTTGACAAACACCTCAGAAATGAAAATGAAACACATATTCCTGTTCCCCACAGGCTGGAAAGCCAAATTCTCGCTTGATTTTTGATTCCGACCTTTCCCTGAAGAGCTAGCCCAATGTCTAACACGGAATTCGCCTTAGTTCTCAATTCAGCCAAAAAACATCACTTTTGATAAACACATCAGAAATGAAAAAGAAACACATATTCCTGTTCCCCACGTGCTGGAAAGCCGAATTCTCGCTTGAATTTTGATTCCGAGCCTACCCTGAAGAGCTAGCCCAAAGTCTAACACAGCATTCGCCTTAGGACTCAATACAGCCAAAAAACATGACTTTTGACAAACACCTCAGAAATGAAAATGAAACACATATTCCTGTTCCCCACAGGCTGGAAAGCCCAATTCTCGCTTGATTTTTGATTCCGACCTTTCCATGAAGAGCTAGCCCAAGGTCTAACACAGCATTCGCCTTATTTCTCAATTCAGCCCAAAAACATCACTTTTGACAAACACCTCAGAAATGATAAAGAAACACATATTCCTGTTCCCCACGGGCTGGAAATCCGAATTCTCGCTTGATTTTCGATTCCGAGCCTACCCTGAAGAGCTAGCCCAAAGTCTAACACAGCATTCGCCTTAGGATTCAATTCAGTCCAAAAACATCACTTTTGACAAACACCTCAGAAATGAAAAAGAAACACATATTCCTGTTCCCCACGGGCTGGAAAGCCGAATTCTCGCTTGATTTTCGATTCTGAGCCTACCCTGAAGAGCTAGCCCAAAGTCTAACACAGCATTCGCCTTAGGACTCAATACAGCCAAAAAACATGACTTTTGACAAACACCTCAGAAATGAAAATGAAACACATATTCCTGTTCCCCACAGGCTGGAAAGCCGAATTCTCGCTTGATTTTTGATTCCGAGCTTTCCCTGAAAAGAAAGCCCAATGTCTAACACGGAATTCGCCTTATTTCTCAATTCAGCCCAAAAACATCACTTTTGACAAACACCTCAGAAATGAAAAAGAAACACATATTCCTGTTCCCCACGGGCTGGAAATCCGAATTCTCGCTTGATTTTCGATTCCGAGCCTACCCTGAAGAGCTAGCCCAAAGTCTAACACAGCATTCGCCTTAGGATTCAATTCAGTCCAAAAACATCACTTTTGACAAACACCTCAGAAATGAAAAAGAAACACATATTCCTGTTCCCCACGGGCTGGAAAGCCGAATTCTCGCTTGATTTTCGATTCCGAGCCTACCCTGAAGAGCTAGCCCAAAGTCTAACACAGCATTCGCCTTAGGACTCAATTCAGCCCAAAAACATGACTTTTGACAAACACCTCAGAAATGAAAATGAAACACATATTCCTGTTCCCCACAGGCTGGAAAGCCCAATTCTCGCTTGATTTTTGATTCCGAGCTTTCCCTGAAGAGAAAGCCCAATGTCTAACACGGAATTCGCCTTAGTTCTCAATTCAGCCCAAAAACATCACTTTTGACAAACACCTCAGAAATGAAAAAGAAACACATATTCCTGTTCCCCACAGGCTGGAAAGCCGAATTCTCGCTTGATTTTTGATTCCGACCTTTCCCTGAAGAGCTAGCCCAAAGTCTAACACAGCATTCGCCTTAGGACTCAATACAGCCAAAAAACATGACTTTTGACAAACACCTCAGAAATGAAAATGAAACACATATTCCTGTTCCCCACAGGCTGGAAAGCCGAATTCTCGCTTGATTTTCGATTCCGAGCCTACCCTGAAGAGCTAGCCCAAAGTCTAACACAGCATTCGCCTTAGGACTCAATACAGCCAAAAAACATGACTCAGAAATGAAAATGAAACACATATTCCTGTTCCCCACAGGCTGGAAAGCCGAATTCTCGCTTGATTTTTGATTCCGAGCTTTCCCTGAAGAGAAAGCCCAATGTCTAACACGGAATTCGCCTTAGTTCTCAATTCAGCCCAAAAACATCACTTTTGACAAACACCTCAGAAATGAAAAAGAAACACATATTCCTGTTCCCCACGGGCTGGAAAGCCAAATTCTCGCTTGATTTTCGATTCCGAGCCTACCCTGAAGAGCTAGCCGAAAGTCTAACACAGCATTCACCTTAGGATTCAATTCAGTCCAAAAACATCACTTTTGACAAACACCTCAGAAATGAAAAAGAAACACATATTCCTGTTCCCCACGTGCTGGAAAGCCAAATTCTCGCTTGATTTTCGATTCCGAGCCTACCCTGAAGAGCTAGCCCAAAGTCTAACACAGCATTCGCCTTAGGATTCAATTCAGCCCAAAAACATCACTTTTGACAAACACCTCAGAAATGAAAAAGAAACACATATTCCTGTTCCCCACGGGCTGGAAAGCCGGATTCTCGCTTGAATTTTTATTCCGAGCCTACCCTGAAGAGCTAGCCCAAAGTCTAACACAGCATTCGCCTTAGGACTCAATACAGCCAAAAAACATGACTTTTGACAAACACCTCAGAAATGAAAATGAAACATATATTCCTGTTCCCCACGGGCTGGAAAGCCAAATTCTCGCTTGATTTTCGATTCCGAGCCTACCATGAGGAGCTAGCCGAAAGTCTAACACAGCATTCGCCTTAGGATTCAATTCAGTCCAAAAACATCACTTTTGACAAACACCTCAGAAATGAAAAAGAAACACATATTCCTGTTCCCCACATGCTGGAAAGCCGAATTCTCGCTTGAATTTTGATTCCGAGCCTACCCTGAAGAGCTAGCCCAAAGTCTAACACAGCATTCGCCTTAGGACTCAATACAGCCAAAAAACATGACTTTTGACAAACACCTCAGAAATGAAAATGAAATACATATTCCTCTTCGCCACAGGCTGGAAAGCCGAATTCTCGCTTGATTTTTGATTCCGAGCTTTCCCTGAAGAGAAAGCCCAATGTCTAACACGGAATTCGCCTTAGTTCTCAATTCAGCCCAAAAACATCACTTTTGACAAACACCTCAGAAATGAAAAAAGAAACACATATTCCTGTTCCCCACAGGCTGGAAAGCCGAATTCTCGCTTGATTTTTGATTCCGACCTTTCCCTGAAGAGCGAGCCCAAAGTCTAACACAGCATTCGCCTTAGGACTCAATACAGCCAAAAAACATGACTTCTGACAAACACCTCAGAAATGAAAATGAAATACATATTCAAGTTCCCCACAGGCTGGAAAGCCGAATTCTCGCTTGATTTTCGATTCCGAGCCTACCCTGAAGAGCTAGCCCAAAGTCTAACACAGCATTCGCCTTAGGACTCAATACAGCCAAAAAACATGACTTTTGACAAACACCTCAGAAATGAAAATGAAACACATATTCCTGTTCCCCACAGGCTGGAAAGCCGAATTCTCGCTTGATTTTTGATTCCGAGCTTTCCCTGAAGAGAAAGCCCAATGTCTAACACGGAATTCGCCTTAGTTCTCAATTCAGCCCCAAAAACATCACTTTTGACAAACACCTCAGAAATGAAAAAGAAACACATATTCCTGTTCCCCATGTGCTGGAAAGCCGAATTCTCGCTTGAATTTTGATTCCGAGCCTACCCTGAAGAGCTAGCCCAATGTCTAACACAGCATTCGCCTTAGGACTCAATTCAGCCCAAAAACATCACTTTTGACAAACACCTCAGAAATGAAAATGAAACACATATTCCTGTTCCCCACGGACTGGAAAGCCAAATTCTCGCTTGATTTTCGATTCCGAGCCTACCCTGAAGAGCTAGCCCAAAGTCTAACACAGCATTCGCCTTAGGATTCAATTGTCCAAAAACATCACTTTTGACAAACACCTCAGAAATGAAAATGAAACACATATTCCTGTTCCCCACAGGCTGGAAAGCCGAATTCTCGTTTGATTTTTGATTCCGAGCTTTCCCGAAAGAGAAATCCCAATGTCTAACACGGAATTCGCCTTAGTTCTCAATTCAGCCCAAAAACATCACTTTTGACAAACACCTCAGAAATGAAAAAGAAACACATATTCCTGTTCCCCACAGGCTGGAAAGCCCAATTCTCGCTTGATTTTTGATTCCGACCTTTCCATGAAGAGCTAGCCCAAGGTCTAACACAGCATTCGCCTTATTTCTCAATTCAGCCCAAAAACATCACTTTTGACAAACACCTCAGAAATGAAAAAGAAACACATATTCCTGTTCCCCACGGGCTGGAAATCCGAATTCTCGCTTGATTTTCGATTCCGAGCCTACCCTGAAGAGCTAGCCCAAAGTCTAACACAGCATTCGCCTTAGGATTCAATTCAGTCCAAAAACATCACTTTTGACAAACACCTCAGAAATGAAAAAGAAACACATATTCCTGTTCCCCACGGGCTGGAAAGCCGAATTCTCGCTTGATTTTCGATTCCGAGCCTACCCTGAAGAGCTAGCCCAAAGTCTAACACAGCATTCGCCTTAGGACTCAATACAGCCAAAAAACATGACTTTTGACAAACACCTCAGAAATGAAAATGAAACACATATTCCTGTTCCCCACAGGCTGGAAAGCCGAATTCTCGCTTGATTTTTGATTCCGAGCTTTCCCTGAAAAGAAAGCCCAATGTCTAACACGGAATTCGCCTTAGTTCTCAATTCAGCCCAAAAACATGACTTTTGACAAACACCTCAGAAATGAAAATGAAACACATATTCCTGTTCCCCACAGGCTGGAAAGCCCAATTCTCGCTTGATTTTTGATTCCGAGCTTTCCCTGAAGAGAAAGCCCAATGTCTAACACGGAATTCGCCTTAGTTCTCAATTCAGCCCAAAAACATCACTTTTGACAAACACCTCAGAAATGAAAAAGAAACACATATTCCTGTTCCCCACAGGCTGGAAAGCCGAATTCTCGCTTGATTTTTGATTCCGACCTTTCCCTGAAGAGCTAGCCCAAAGTCTAACACAGCATTCGCCTTAGGACTCAATACAGCCAAAAAACATGACTTTTGACAAACACCTCAGAAATGAAAATGAAACACATATTCCTGTTCCCCACAGGCTGGAAAGCCGAATTCTCGCTTGATTTTCGATTCCGAGCCTACCCTGAAGAGCTAGCCCAAAGTCTAACACAGCATTCGCCTTAGGACTCAATACAGCCAAAAAACATGACTCAGAAATGAAAATGAAACACATATTCCTGTTCCCCACAGGCTGGAAAGCCGAATTCTCGCTTGATTTTTGATTCCGAGCTTTCCCTGAAGAGAAAGCCCAATGTCTAACACGGAATTCGCCTTAGTTCTCAATTCAGCCCAAAAACATCACTTTTGACAAACACCTCAGAAATGAAAAAGAAACACATATTCCTGTTCCCCACGGGCTGGAAAGCCAAATTCTCGCTTGATTTTCGATTCCGAGCCTACCCTGAAGAGCTAGCCGAAAGTCTAACACAGCATTCACCTTAGGATTCAATTCAGTCCAAAAACATCACTTTTGACAAACACCTCAGAAATGAAAAAGAAACACATATTCCTGTTCCCCACGTGCTGGAAAGCCAAATTCTCGCTTGATTTTCGATTCCGAGCCTACCCTGAAGAGCTAGCCCAAAGTCTAACACAGCATTCGCCTTAGGATTCAATTCAGCCCAAAAACATCACTTTTGACAAACACCTCAGAAATGAAAAAGAAACACATATTCCTGTTCCCCACGGGCTGGAAAGCCGGATTCTCGCTTGAATTTTTATTCCGAGCCTACCCTGAAGAGCTAGCCCAAAGTCTAACACAGCATTCGCCTTAGGACTCAATACAGCCAAAAAACATGACTTTTGACAAACACCTCAGAAATGAAAATGAAACATATATTCCTGTTCCCCACGGGCTGGAAAGCCAAATTCTCGCTTGATTTTCGATTCCGAGCCTACCATGAGGAGCTAGCCGAAAGTCTAACACAGCATTCGCCTTAGGATTCAATTCAGTCCAAAAACATCACTTTTGACAAACACCTCAGAAATGAAAAAGAAACACATATTCCTGTTCCCCACATGCTGGAAAGCCGAATTCTCGCTTGAATTTTGATTCCGAGCCTACCCTGAAGAGCTAGCCCAAAGTCTAACACAGCATTCGCCTTAGGACTCAATACAGCCAAAAAACATGACTTTTGACAAACACCTCAGAAATGAAAATGAAACACATATTCCTGTTCCCCACAGGCTGGAAAGCCGAATTCTCGCTTGATTTTTGATTCCGAGCTTTCCCTGAAGAGAAAGCCCAATGTCTAACACGGAATTCGACTTAGTTCTCAATTCAGCCCAAAAACATCACTTTTGACAAACACCTCAGAAATGAAAAAGAAACACATATTCCTGTTCCCCACAGGCTGGAAAGCCGAATTCTCGCTTGATTTTTGATTCCGACCTTTCCCTGAAGAGCTAGCCCAAAGTCTAACACAGCATTCGCCTTAGGACTCAATACAGCCAAAAAACATGACTTTTGACAAACACCTCAGAAATGAAAATGAAATACATATTCAAGTTCCCCACAGGCTGGAAAGCCCGAATTCTCGCTTGATTTTCGATTCCGAGCCTACCCTGAAGAGCTAGCCCAAAGTCTAACACAGCATTCGCCTTAGGACTCAATACAGCCAAAAAACATGACTTTTGACAAACACCTCAGAAATGAAAATGAAACACATATTCCTGTTCCCCACAGGCTGGAAAGCCGAATTCTCGCTTGATTTTTGATTCCGAGCTTTCCCTGAAGAGAAAGCCCAATGTCTAACACGGAATTCGCCTTAGTTCTCAATTCAGCCCAAAAACATCACTTTTGACAAACACCTCAGAAATGAAAAAGAAACACATATTCCTGTTCCCCATGTGCTGGAAAGCCGAATTCTCGCTTGAATTTTGATTCCGAGCCTACCCTGAAGAGCTAGCCCAATGTCTAACACAGCATTCGCCTTAGGACTCAATACAGCCAAAAAAACATGACTTTTGACAAACACCTCAGAAATGAAAATGAAACACATATTCCTGTTCCCCACGGACTGGAAAGCCAAATTCTCGCTTGATTTTCGATTCCGAGCCTACCCTGAAGAGCTAGCCGAAAGTCTAACACAGCATTCACCTTAGGATTCAATTCAGTCCAAAAACATCACTTTTGACAAACACCTCAGAAATGAAAAAGAAACACATATTCCTGTTCCCCACGTGCTGGAAAGCCAAATTCTCGCTTGATTTTCGATTCCGAGCCTACCCTGAAGAGCTAGCCCAAAGACTAACACAGCATTCGCCTTAGGATTCAATTGTCCAAAAACATCACTTTTGACAAACGCCTCAGAAATGAAAATGAAACACATATTCCTGTTCCCCACAGGCTGGAAAGCCGAATTCTCGTTTGATTTTTGATTCCGAGCTTTCCCGAAAGAGAAATCCCAATGTCTAACACGGAATTCGCCTTAGTTCTCAATTCAGCCCAAAAACATCACTTTTGACAAACACCTCAGAAATGAAAAAGAAACACATATTCCTGTTCCCCATGGGCTGGAAAGCCGAATTCTCGCTTGATTTTTGATTCCGACCTTTCCCTGAAGAGCTAGCCCAAGGTCTAACACAGCATTCGCCTTAGGATTCAATTCAGCCCAAAAACATCACTTTTGACAAACACCTCAGAAATGAAAAAGAAAGACATATTCCTGTTCCCCACGTGCTGGAAAGCCAAATTCTCGCTTGATTTTCGATTCCGAGCCTACCCTGAAGAGCTAGCCCAAAGTCTAACACAGCATTCGCCTTAGGATTCAATTCAGCCCAAAAACATCACTTTTGACAAACACCTCAGAAATGAAAAAGAAACACATATTCCTGTTCCCCACGGGCTGGAAAGCCGGATTCTCGCTTGAATTTTTATTCCGAGCCTACCCTGAAGAGCTAGCCCAAAGTCTAACACAGCATTCGCCTTAGGACTCAATACAGCCAAAAAACATGACTTTTGACAAACACCTCAGAAATGAAAATGAAACATATATTCCTGTTCCCCACGGGCTGGAAAGCCAAATTCTCGCTTGATTTTCGATTCCGAGCCTACCATGAGGAGCTAGCCGAAAGTCTAACACAGCATTCGCCTTAGGATTCAATTCAGTCCAAAAACATCACTTTTGACAAACACCTCAGAAATGAAAAAGAAACACATATTCCTGTTCCCCACATGCTGGAAAGCCGAATTCTCGCTTGAATTTTGATTCCGAGCCTACCCTGAAGAGCTAGCCCAAAGTCTAACACAGCATTCGCCTTAGGACTCAATACAGCCAAAAAACATGACTTTTGACAAACACCTCAGAAATGAAAATGAAACACATATTCCTGTTCCCCACAGGCTGGAAAGCCGAATTCTCGCTTGATTTTTGATTCCGAGCTTTCCCTGAAGAGAAAGCCCAATGTCTAACACGGAATTCGCCTTAGTTCTCAATTCAGCCCAAAAACATCACTTTTGACAAACACCTCAGAAATGAAAAAGAAACACATATTCCTGTTCCCCACAGGCTGGAAAGCCGAATTCTCGCTTGATTTTTGATTCCGACCTTTCCCTGAAGAGCTAGCCCAAAGTCTAACACAGCATTCGCCTTAGGACTCAATACAGCCAAAAAACATGACTTTTGACAAACACCTCAGAAATGAAAATGAAATACATATTCCTGTTCCCCACAGGCTGGAAAGCCGAATTCTCGCTTGATTTTCGATTCCGAGCCTACCCTGAAGAGCTAGCCCAAAGTCTAACACAGCATTCGCCTTAGGACTCAATACAGCCAAAAAACATGACTTTTGACAAACACCTCAGAAATGAAAATGAAACACATATTCCTGTTCCCCACAGGCTGGAAAGCCGAATTCTCGCTTGATTTTTGATTCCGAGCTTTCCCTGAAGAGAAAGCCCAATGTCTAACACGGAATTCGCCTTAGTTCTCAATTCAGCCCAAAAACATCACTTTTGACAAACACCTCAGAAATGAAAAAGAAACACATATTCCTGTTCCCCACGTGCTGGAAAGCCGAATTCTCGCTTGAATTTTGATTCCGAGCCTACCCTGAAGAGCTAGCCCAATGTCTAACACAGCATTCGCCTTAGGACTCAATACAGCCAAAAAACATGACTTTTGACAAACACCTCAGAAATGAAAATGAAACACATATTCCTGTTCCCCATGGGCTGGAAAGCCAAATTCTCGCTTGATTTTCGATTCCGAGCCTACCCTGAAGAGCTAGGCCGAAAGTCTAACACAGCATTCACCTTAGGATTCAATTCAGTCCAAAAACATCACTTTTGACAAACACCTCAGAAATGAAAAAGAAACACATATTCCTGTTCCCCACGTGCTGGAAAGCCAAATTCTCGCTTGATTTTCGATTCCGAGCCTACCCTGAAGAGCTAGCCCAAAGTCTAACACAGCATTCGCCTTAGGATTCAATTGTCCAAAAACATCACTTTTGACAAACACCTCAGAAATGAAAATGAAACACATATTCCTGTTCCCCACAGGCTGGAAAGCCGAATTCTCGTTTGATTTTTGATTCCGAGCTTTCCCGAAAGAGAAATCCCAATGTCTAACACGGAATTCGCCTTAGTTCTCAATTCAGCCCAAAAACATCACTTTTGACAAACACCTCAGAAATGAAAAAGAAACACATATTCCTGTTCCCCACGGGCTGGAAAGCCGAATTCTCGCTTGATTTTTGATTCCGACCTTTCCCTGAAGAGCTAGCCCAAGGTCTAACACAGCATTCGCCTTAGGATTCAATTCAGCCCAAAAACATCACTTTTGACAAACACCTCAGAAATGAAAAAGAAAGACATATTCCTGTTCCCCATGTGCTGGAAAGCCAAATTCTTGCTTGATTTTCGATTCCGAGCCTACCCTGAAGAGCTAGCCGAAAGTCTAACACAGCATTCGCCTTAGGATTCAATTCAGCCCAAAAATATCACTTTTGACAAACACCTCAGAAATGAAAAAGAAACACATATTCCTGTTCCCCACGGGCTGGAAAGCCGAATTCTCGCTTGAATTTTGATTCCGAGCCTACCCTGAAGAGCTAGCCCAAAGTCTAACACAGCATTCGCCTTAGGACTCAATACAGCCAAAAAACATGACTTTTGACAAACACCTCAGAAATGAAAATGAAACACATATTCCTGTTCCCCACGGGCTGGAAAGCCAAATTCTCGCTTGATTTTCGATTCCGAGCCTACCCTGAAGAGCTAGCCGAAAGTCTAACACAGCATTCACCTTAGGATTCAATTCAGTCCAAAAACATCACTTTTGACAAACACCTCAGAAATGAAAAAGAAACACATATTCCTGTTCCCCAGGTGCTGGAAAGCCAAATTCTCGCTTGATTTTCGATTCCGAGCCTACCCTGAAGAGTTAGCCCAAAGTCTAACACAGCATTCGCCTTAGGATTCAATTCAGCCCAAAAACATCACTTTTGACAAACACCTCAGAAATGAAAAAGAAACACATATTCCTGTTCCCCATGGGCTGGAAAGCCGAATTCCTCGCTTGATTTTCGATTCCGAGCCTACCATGAGGAGCTTGCCGAAAGTCTAACACAGCATTCGCCTTAGGATTCAATTCAGTCCAAAAACATCACTTTTGACAAACACCTCAGAAATGAAAAAGAAACACATATTCCTGTTCCCCACATGCTGGAAAGCCGAATTCTCGCTTGAATTTTGATTCCGAGCCTACCCTGAAGAGCTAGCCCAAAGTCTAACACAGCATTCGCCTTAGGACTCAATACAGCCAAAAAACATGACTTTTGACAAACACCTCAGAAATGAAAATGAAACACATATTCCTGTTCCCCACAGGCTGGAAAGCCGAATTCTCGCTTGATTTTTGATTCCGAGCTTTCCCTGAAGAGAAAGCCCAATGTCTAACACGGAATTCGCCTTAGTTCTCAATTCAGCCCAAAAACATCACTTTTGACAAACACCTCAGAAATGAAAAAGAAACACATATTCCTGTTCCCCACAGGCTGGAAAGCCGAATTCTCGCTTGATTTTTGATTCCGACCTTTCCCTGAAGAGCTAGCCCAAAGTCTAACACAGCATTCGCCTTAGGACTCAATACAGCCAAAAAACATGACTTTTGACAAACACCTCAGAAATGAAAATGAAACACATATTCCTGTTCCCCACAGGCTGGAAAGCCGAATTCTCGCTTGATTTTCGATTCCGAGCCTACCCTGAAGAGCTAGCCCAAAGTCTAACACAGCATTCGCCTTAGGACTCAATACAGCCAAAAAACATGACTTTTGACAAACACCTCAGAAATGAAAATGAAACACATATTCCTGTTCCCCACAGGCTGGAAAGCCGAATTCTCGCTTGATTTTTGATTCCGAGCTTTCCCTGAAGAGAAAGCCCAATGTCTAACACGGAATTCGCCTTAGTTCTCAATTCAGCCCAAAAACATCACTTTTGACAAACACCTCAGAAATGAAAAAGAAACACATATTCCTGTTCCCCACGTGCTGGAAAGCCGAATTCTCACTTGAATTTTGATTCCGAGCCTACCCTGAAGAGCTAGCCCAAAGTCTAACACAGCATTCGCCTTAGGACTCAATACAGCCAAAAAACATGACTTTTGACAAACACCTCAGAAATGAAAATGAAACACATATTCCTGTTCCCCACGGGCTGGAAAGCCAAATTCTCGCTTGATTTTCGATTCCGAGCCTACCCTGAAGAGCTAGCCGAAAGTCTAACACAGCATTCACCTTAGGATTCAATTCAGTCCAAAAACATCACTTTTGACAAACACCTCAGAAATGAAAAAGAAACACATATTCCTGTTCCCCACGGGCTGGAAAGCCGAATTCTCGCTTGATTTTTGATTCCGACCTTTCCCTGAAGAGCTAGCCCAAGGTCTAACACAGCATTCGCCTTAGGATTCAATTCAGCCCAAAAACATCACTTTTGACAAACACCTCAGAAATGAAAAAGAAAGACATATTCCTGTTCCCCACATGCTGGAAAGCCAAATTCTTGCTTGATTTTCGATTCCGAGCCTACCCTGAAGAGCTAGCCGAAAGTCTAACACAGCATTCGCCTTAGGATTCAATTCAGCCCAAAAATATCACTTTTGACAAACACCTCAGAAATGAAAAAGAAACACATATTCCTGTTCCCCACGGGCTGGAAAGCCGAATTTTCGCTTGAATTTTGATTCCGAGCCTACCCTGAAGAGCTAGCCCAAGGTCTAACACAGCATTCGCCTTATTTCTCAATTCAGCCCAAAAACATCACTTTTGACAAACACCTCAGAAATGAAAATGAAACACATATTCCTGTTCCCCACAGGCTGGAAAGCTGAATTCTCGCTTTATTTTCGATTCCGAGCCTACCCTGAAGAGCTAGCCCAAAGTCTAACACAGCATTCGCCTTAGGATTCAATTCAGTCCAAAAACATCACTTTTGACAAACACCTCAGAAATGAAAAAGAAACACATATTCCTGTTCCCCACGGGCTGGAAAGCCGAATTCTCGCTTGAATTTTGATTCCGAGCCTACCCTGAAGAGCTAGCCCAAAGTCTAACACTGCATTCGCCTTAGGATTCAATTCAGCCCAAAAACATCACTTTTGACAAACACCTCAGAAATGAAAATGAAACACATATTCCTGTTCCCCACAGGCTGGAAAGCTGAATTCTCGCTTTATTTTCGATTCCGAGCCTACCCTGAAGAGCTAGCCCAAAGTCTAACACAGCATTCGCCTTAGGATTCAATTCAGCCCAAAAACATCACTTTTGACAAACACCTCAGAAATGAAAAAGAAAGACATATTCCTGTTCCCCACGTGCTGGAAAGCCAAATTCTTGCTTGATTTTCGATTCCGAGCCTACCCTGAAGAGCTAGCCGAAAGTCTAACACAGCATTCGCCTTAGGATTCAATTCAGCCCAAAAATATCACTTTTGACAAACACCTCAGAAATGAAAAAGAAACACATATTCCTGTTCCCCACGGGCTGGAAAGCCGAATTTTCGCTTGAATTTTGATTCCGAGCCTACCCTGAAGAGCTAGCCCAAGGTCTAACACAGCATTCGCCTTATTTCTCAATTCAGCCCAAAAACATCACTTTTGACAAACACCTCAGAAATGAAAATGAAACACATATTCCTGTTCCCCACAGGCTGGAAAGCTGAATTCTCGCTTTATTTTCGATTCCGAGCCTACCCTGAAGAGCTAGCCCAAAGTCTAACACAGCATTCGCCTTAGGATTCAATTCAGTCCAAAAACATCACTTTTGACAAACACCTCAGAAATGAAAAAGAAACACATATTCCTGTTCCCCACGGGCTGGAAAGCCGAATTCTCGCTTGAATTTTGATTCCGAGCCTACCCTGAAGAGCTAGCCCAAAGTCTAACACTGCATTCGCCTTAGGATTCAATTCAGCCCAAAAACATCACTTTTGACAAACACCTCAGAAATGAAAATGAAACACATATTCCTGTTCCCCACAGGCTGGAAAGCTGAATTCTCGCTTTATTTTCGATTCCGAGCCTACCCTGAAGAGCTAGCCCAAAGTCTAACACAGCATTCGCCTTAGGATTCAATTCAGTCCAAAAACATCACTTTGAACAAACACCTCAGAAATGAAAATGAAACACATATTCCTGTTCCCCACAGGCTGGAAAGCCGAATTCTCGCTTGATTTTTGATTCCGAGCCTACCCTGAAGAGCTAGCCCAAAGTCTAACACAGCATTCGCCTTAGGATTCAATTCAGCCCAAAAACATCACTTTTGACAAACACCTCAGAAATGAAAAAGAAACACATATTCCTGTTCCCCACGGGCTGGAAAGCCGAATTCTCGCTTGAATTTTGATTCCGAGCCTACCCTGAAGAGCTAGCCCAAAGTCTAACACAGCATTCGCCTTAGGACTCAATACAGCCAAAAAACATGACTTTTGACAAACACCTCAGAAATGAAAATGAAACACATATTCCTGTTCCCCACGGGCTGGAAAGCCAAATTCTCGCTTGATTTTCGATTCCGAGCCTACCATGAAGAGCTAGCCGAAAGTCTAACACAGCATTCGCCTTAGGATTCAATTCAGTCCAAAAACATCACTTTTGACAAACACCTCAGAAATGAAAAAGAAACACATATTCCTGTTCCCCACATGCTGGAAAGCCGAATTCTCGCTTGAATTTTGATTCCGACCCTACCCTGAAGAGCTAGCCCAAAGTCTAACACAGCATTCGCCTTAGGACTCAATACAGCCAAAAAACATGACTTTTGACAAACACCTCAGAAATGAAAATGAAACACATATTCCTGTTCCCCACAGGCTGGAAAGCCGAATTCTCGCTTGATTTTTGATTCCGAGCTTTCCCTGAAGAGAAAGCCCAATGTCTAACACGGAATTCGCCTTAGTTCTCAATTCAGCCCAAAAACATCACTTTTGACAAACACCTCAGAAATGAAAAAGAAACACATATTCCTGTTCCCACAGGCTGGAAAGCCGAATTCTCGCTTGATTTTTGATTCCGAGCCTACCCTGAAGAGCTAGCCCAAAGTCTAACACAGCATTCGCCTTAGGATTCAATTCAGCCCAAAAACATCACTTTTGACAAACACCTCAGAAATGAAAAAGAAACACATATTCCTGTTCCCCACGGGCTGGAAAGCCGAATTTCTCGCTTGAATTTTGATTCCGAGCCTACCCTGAAGAGCTAGCCCAAAGTCTAACACAGCATTCGCCTTAGGACTCAATACAGACAAAAAACATGACTTTTGACAAACACCTCAGAAATGAAAATGAAACACATATTCCTGTTCCCCACAGGCTGGAAAGCCGAATTCTCGCTTGATTTTTGATTCCGAGCTTTCCCTGAAGAGAAAGCCCAATGTCTAACACGGAATTCGCCTTAGTTCTCAATTCAGCCCAAAAACATCACTTTTGACAAACACCTCAGAAATGAAAAAAGAAACACATATTCCTGTTCCCCACAGGCTGGAAAGCCGAATTCTCGCTTGATTTTTGATTCCGAGCCTACCCTGAAGAGCTAGCCCAAAGTCTAACACAGCATTCGCCTTAGGATTCAATTCAGCCCAAAAACATCACTTTTGACAAACACCTCAGAAATGAAAAAGAAACACATATTCCTGTTCCCCCACGGGTCTGGAAAGCCGAATTCCTCGCTTGAATTTTGATTCCGAGCCTACCCTGAAGAGCTAGCCCAAAGTCTAAACACAGCATTCGCCTTAGGACTCAATACAGCCAAAAACATGACTTTTGACAAACACCTCAGAAATGAAAATGAAACACATATTCCTGTTCCCCACGGGCTGGAAAGCCAAATTCTCGCTTGATTTTCGATTCCGAGCCTACCATGAAGAGCTAGCCGAAAGTCTAACACAGCATTCGCCTTAGGATTCAATTCAGTCCAAAAACATCACTTTTGACAAACACCTCAGAAATGAAAAAGAAACACATATTCCTGTTCCCCACATGCTGGAAAGCCGAATTCTCGCTTGAATTTTGATTCCGACCCTACCCTGAAGAGCTAGCCCAAAGTCTAACACAGCATTCGCCTTAGGACTCAATACAGCCAAAAAACATGACTTTTGACAAACACCTCAGAAATGAAAATGAAACACATATTCCTGTTCCCCACAGGCTGGAAAGCCGAATTCTCGCTTGATTTTTGATTCCGAGCTTTCCCTGAAGAGAAAGCCCAATGTCTAACACGGAATTCGCCTTAGTTCTCAATTCAGCCCAAAAACATCATTTTTGACAAACACCTCAGAAATGAAAAAGAAACACATATTCCTGTTCCCCACAGGCTGGAAAGCCGAATTCCTCGCTTGATTTTTGATTCCGACCTTTCCCTGAAGAGCTAGCCCAAAGTCTAACACAGCATTCGCCTTAGGACTCAATACAGCCAAAAAACATGACTTTTGACAAACACCTCAGAAATGAAAATGAAACACATATTCCTGTTCCCCACAGGCTGGAAAGCCGAATTCTCGCTTGATTTTCGATTCGAGCCTACCCTGAAGAGCTAGCCCAAAGTCTAACACAGCATTCCGCCTTAGGACTCAATACAGCCAAAAAACATGACTTTTGACAAACACCTCAGAAATGAAAATGAAACACATATTCCTGTTCCCCACAGGCTGGAAAGCCGAATTCTCGCTTGATTTTTGGATTCCGAGCTTTCCCTGAAGAGAAAGCCCAATGTCTAACACGGAATTCGCCTTAGTTCTCAATTCAGCCCCAAAAACATCACTTTTGACAAACACCTCAGAAATGAAAAAGAAACACATATTCCTGTTCCCCACGTGCTGGAAAGCCAAATTCTCGCTTGAATTTTGATTCCGAGCCTACCCTGAAGAGCTAGCCCAAAGTCTAACACAGCATTCGCCTTAGGACTCAATACAGCCAAAAAACATGACTTTGACAAACACCTCAGAAATGAAAATGAAACACATATTCCTGTTCCCCACGGGCTGGAAAGCCAAATTCTCGCTTGATTTTTGATTCCGACCTTTCCATGAAGAGCTAGCCCAAGGTCCTAACACAGCATTCGCCCTTATTTCTCAATTCAGCCCAAAAACATCACTTTTGACAAACACCTCAGAAATGAAAAAGAACACATATTCCTGTTCCCCACGGGCTGGAAAGCCGAATTCCTCGCTTGAATTTTGATTCCAAGCCTACCCTGAAGAGCTAGCCCAAAGTCTAACACAGCATTCGCCTTAGGACTCAATACAGCCAAAAAACATGACTTTTGACAAACACCTCAGAAATGAAAATGAAACACATATTCCTGTTTCCCCACGGGCTGAAAGCCAAATTCTCGCTTGATTTTCGATTCCGAGCCTACCATGAAGAGCTAGCCGAAAGTCTAACACAGCATTCCGCCTTAGGATTCAATTCAGCCCAAAAATATCACTTTTGACAAACACCTCAGAAATGAAAAAGAACACATATTCCTGTTCCCCCACGGCTGGAAAGCCGAATTCTCGCTTGAATTTTGATTCCGAGCCTACCTGAAGAGCTAGCCCCAAAGTCTAACACAGCATTCGCCTTAGGACTCAATACAGCCAAAAAACATGACTTTTGACAAACACCTCAGAAATGAAAATGAAACACCACGGGCTGGAAAGCCAAATTCTCGCTTGATTTTCGATTCCGAGCCTACCCTGAAGAGCTAGCCGAAAGTCTAACACAGCATTCACCTTAGGATTCAATTCAGTCCAAAAACATCACTTTTGACAAACACCTCAGAAATGAAAAAGAAACACATATTCCTGTTCCCCAGGTGCTGGAAAGCGGATTCTCGCTTGAATTTTTATTCCGAGCCTACCCTGAAGAGCTAGCCCAAAGTCTAACACAGCATTCGCCTTAGGACTCAATACAGCCAAAAAACATGACTTTTGACAAACACCTCAGAAATGAAAATGAAACACATATTCCTGTTCCCCACGGGCTGGAAAGCCAAATTCTCGCTTGATTTTCGATTCCGAGCCTACCATGAGGAGCTTGCCGAAAGTCTAACACAGCATTCGCCTTAGGATTCAATTCAGTCCAAAAACATCACTTTTGACAAACACCTCAGAAATGAAAAAGAAACACATATTCCTGTTCCCCACATGCTGGAAAGCCGAATTCTCGCTTGAATTTTGATTCCGAGCCTACCCTGAAGAGCTAGCCCAAAGTCTAACACAGCATTCGCCTTAGGACTCAATACAGCCAAAAAACATGACTTTTGACAAACACCTCAGAAATGAAAATGAAACACATATTCCTGTTCCCCACAGGCTGGAAAGCCGAATTCTCGCTTGATTTTGATTCCGAGCTTTCCCTGAAGAGAAAGCCCAATGTCTAACACGGAATTCGCCTTAGTTCTCAATTCAGCCCAAAAACATCACTTTTGACAAACACCTCAGAAATGAAAAAGAAACACATATTCCTGTTCCCCACAGGCTGGAAAGCCGAATTCTCGCTTGATTTTTGATACCGACCTTTCCCTGAAGAGCTAGCCCAAAGTCTAACACAGCATTCGCCTTAGGACTCAATACAGCCAAAAAACATGACTTTTGACAAACACCTCAGAAATGAAAATGAAACACATATTCCTGTTCCCCACAGGCTGGAAAGCCGAATTCTCGCTTGATTTTCGATTCCGAGCCTACCCTGAAGAGCTAGCCCAAAGTCTAACACAGCATTCGCCTTAGGACTCAATACAGCCAAAAAACATGACTTTTGACAAACACCTCAGAAATGAAAATGAAACACATATTCCTGTTCCCCACAGGCTGGAAAGCCGAATTCTCGCTTGATTTTTGATTCCGAGCTTTCCCTGAAGAGAAAGCCCAATGTCTAACACGGAATTCGCCTTAGTTCTCAATTCAGCCCAAAAACATCACTTTTGACAAACACCTCAGAAATGAAAAAGAAACACATATTCCTGTTCCCCACGTGCTGGAAAGCCGAATTCTCACTTGAATTTTGATTCCGAGCCTACCCTGAAGAGCTAGCCCAAAGTCTAACACAGCATTCGCCTTAGGACTCAATACAGCCAAAAAACATGACTTTTGACAAACACCTCAGAAATGAAAATGAAACACATATTCCTGTTCCCCACGGGCTGGAAAGCCAAATTCTCGCTTGATTTTCGATTCCGAGCCTACCCTGAAGAGCTAGCCGAAAGTCTAACACAGCATTCACCTTAGGATTCAATTCAGTCCAAAAACATCACTTTTGACAAACACCTCAGAAATGAAAAAGAAACACATATTCCTGTTCCCCACGGGCTGGAAAGCCGAATTCTCGCTTGATTTTTGATTCCGACCTTTCCCTGAAGAGCTAGCCCAAGGTCTAACACAGCATTCGCCTTAGGATTCAATTCAGCCCAAAAACATCACTTTTGACAAACACCTCAGAAATGAAAAAGAAAGACATATTCCTGTTCCCCACGGGCTGGAAAGCCGAATTTTCGCTTGAATTTTGATTCCGAGCCTACCCTGAAGAGCTAGCCCAAGGTCTAACACAGCATTCGCCTTATTTCTCAATTCAGCCCAAAAACATCACTTTTGACAAACACCTCAGAAATGAAAATGAAACACATATTCCTGTTCCCCACAGGCTGGAAAGCTGAATTCTCGCTTTATTTTCGATTCCGAGCCTACCCTGAAGAGCTAGCCCAAAGTCTAACACAGCATTCGCCTTAGATTCAATTCAGTCCAAAAACATCACTTTTGACAACACCTCAGAAATGAAAAAGAAACACATATTCCTGTTCCCCACGGGCTGGAAAGCCGAATTCTCGCTTGAATTTTGATTCCGAGCCTACCCTGAAGAGCTAGCCCAAAGTCTAACACTGCATTCGCCTTAGGATTCAATTCAGCCCAAATACATCACTTTTGACAAACACCTCAGAAATGAAAATGAAACACATATTCCTGTTCCCCACAGGCTGGAAAGCTGAATTCTCGCTTTATTTTCGATTCCGAGCCTACCCTTAAGAGCTAGCCCAAAGTCTAACACAGCATTCGCCTTAGGATTCAATTCAGTCCAAAAACATCACTTTGAACAAACACCTCAGAAATGAAAATGAAACACATATTCCTGTTCCCCACAGGCTGGAAAGCCGAATTCTCGCTTGATTTTTGATTCCGAGCCTACCCTGAAGAGCTAGCCCAAAGTCTAACACAGCATTCGCCTTAGGATTCAATTGTCCAAAAACATCACTTTTGACAAACACCTCAGAAATGAAAAAGAAACACATATTCCTGTTCCCCACATGCTAGAAAGCCGAATTCTCACTTGATTTTCGATTCCGAGCCTACCCTGAAGAGCTAGCCCAAAGTCTAACACAGCATTCGCCTTAGGATTCAATTCAGCCCAAAAACATCACTTTTGACAAACACCTCAGAAATGAAAAAGAAACACATATTCCTGTTCCCCACGGGCTGGAAAGCCGAATTCTCGCTTGAATTTTGATTCCGAGCCTACCCTGAAGAGCTAGCCCAAAGTCTAACACAGCATTCGCCTTAGGACTCAATACAGCCAAAAAACATGACTTTTGACAAACACCTCAGAAATGAAAATGAAACACATATTCCTGTTCCCCACGGGCTGGAAAGCCAAATTCTCGCTTGATTTTCGATTCCGAGCCTACCATGAAGAGCTAGCCGAAAGTCTAACACAGCATTCGCCTTAGGATTCAATTCAGTCCAAAAACATCACTTTTGACAAACACCTCAGAAATGAAAAAGAAACACATATTCCTGTTCCCCACATGCTGGAAAGCCGAATTCTCGCTTGAATTTTGATTCCGACCCTACCCTGAAGAGCTAGCCCAAAGTCTAACACAGCATTCGCCTTAGGACTCAATACAGCCAAAAAACATGACTTTTGACAAACACCTCAGAAATGAAAATGAAACACATATTCCTGTTCCCCACAGGCTGGAAAGCCGAATTCTTGCTTGATTTTTGATTCCGAGCTTTCCCTGAAGAGAAAGCCCAATGTCTAACACGGAATTCGCCTTAGTTCTCAATTCAGCCCAAAAACATCACTTTTGACAAACACCTCAGAAATGAAAAAGAAACACATATTCCTGTTCCCCACAGGCTGGAAAGCCGAATTCTCGCTTGATTTTTGATTCCGACTTTCCCTGAAGAGCTAGCCCAAAGTCTAACACAGCATTCGCCTTAGGACTCAATACAGCCAAAAAACATGACTTTTGACAAACACCTCAGAAATGAAAATGAAACACATATTCCTGTTCCCCACAGGCTGGAAAGCCGAATTCTCGCTTGATTTTCGATTCCGAGCCTACCCTGAAGAGCTAGCCCAAAGTCTAACACAGCATTCGCCTTAGGACTCAATACAGCCAAAAAACATGACTTTTGACAAACACCTCAGAAATGAAAATGAAACACATATTCCTGTTCCCCACAGGCTGGAAAGCCGAATTCTCGCTTGATTTTGATTCCGAGCTTTCCCTGAAGAGAAAGCCCAATGTCTAACACGGAATTCGCCTTAGTTCTCAATTCAGCCCAAAAACATCACTTTTGACAAACACCTCAGAAATGAAAAAGAAACACATATTCCTGTTCCCCACGTGCTGGAAAGCCAATTCTCGCTTGAATTTTGATTCCGAGCCTACCCTGAAGAGCTAGCCCAAAGTCTAACACAGCATTCGCCTTAGGACTCAATACAGCCAAAAAACATGACTTTTGACAAACACCTCAGAAATGAAAATGAAACACATATTCCTGTTCCCCACGGGCTGGAAAGCCAAATTCTCGCTTGATTTTTGATTCCGACCTTTCCATGAAGAGCTAGCCCAAGGTCTAACACAGCATTCGCCTTATTTCTCAATTCAGCCCAAAAACATCACTTTTGACAAACACCTCAGAAATGAAAAAGAAACACATATTCCTGTTCCCCACGGGCTGGAAAGCCGAATTCTCGCTTGATTTTCGATTCCGACCCTACCCTGAAGAGCTAGCCCAAAGTCTAACACAGCATTCGCCTTAGGACTCAATACAGCCAAAAACATGACTTTTGACAAACACCTCAGAAATGAAAATGAAACACATATTCCTGTTCCCCACAGGCTGGAAAGCCGAATTCTCGCTTGATTTTTGATTCCGAGCTTTCCCTGAAGAGAAAGCCCAATGTCTAACACGAATTCGCCTTAGTTCTCAATTCAGCCCAAAAACATCACTTTTGACAAACACCTCAGAAATGAAAAAGAAACACATATTCCTGTTCCCCACGGGCTGGAAAGCCGAATTCTCGCTTGAATTTTGATTCCGAGCCTACCCTGAACAGCTAGCCCAAGGTCTAACACAGCATTCGCCTTATTTCTCAATTCAGCCCAAAAACATGACTTTTGACAAACACCTCAGAAATGAAAATGAAACACATATTCCTGTTCCCCACAGGCTGGAAAGCTGAATTCTCGCTTTATTTTCGATTCCGAGCCTACCCTGAAGAGCTAGCCCAAAGTCTAACACAGCATTCGCCTTAGGATTCAATTCAGTCCAAAAACATCACTTTTGACAAACACCTCAGAAATGAAAAAGAAACACATATTCCTGTTCCCCACGGGCTGGAAAGCCGAATTCTCGCTTGAATTTTGATTCCGAGCCTACCCTGAAGAGCTAGCCCAAAGTCTAACACTGCATTCGCCTTAGGATTCAATTCAGCCCAAAAACATCACTTTTGACAAACACCTCAGAAATGAAAATGAAACACATATTCCTGTTCCCCACAGGCTGGAAAGCTGAATTCTCACTTTATTTTCGATTCCGAGCCTACCCTGAAGAGCTAGCCCAAAGTCTAACACAGCATTCGCCTTAGGATTCAATTCAGTCCAAAAACATCACTTTTGACAAACACCTCAGAAATGAAAAGAAACACATATTCCTGTTCCCCACGGGCTGGAAAGCCGAATTCTCGCTTGAATTTTGATTCCGAGCCTACCCTGAAGAGCTAGCCCAAGGTCTAACACAGCATTCGTCTTATTTCTCAATTCAGCCCAAAAACATGACTTTTGACAAACACCTCAGAAATGAAAATGAAACACATATTCCTGTTCCCCACAGGCTGGAAAGCCGAATTCTCGCTTGATTTTCGATTCCGAGCCTACCCTGAAGAGCTAGCCCAAAGTCTAACACAGCATTCGCCTTAGGACTCAATACAGCCAAAAAACATGACTTTTGACAAACACCTCAGAAATGAAAATGAAACACATATTCCTGTTCCCCACAGGCTGGAAAGCCGAATTCTCGCTTGATTTTTGATTCCGAGCTTTCCCTGAAGAGAAAGCCCAATGTCTAACACGGAATTCGCCTTAGTTCTCAATTCAGCCCAAAAACATCACTTTTGACAAACACCTCAGAAATGAAAAAGAAACACATATTCCTGTTCCCCACGGGCTGGAAAGCCGAATTCTCGCTTGAATTTTGATTCCGAGCCTACCCTGAACAGCTAGCCCAAGGTCTAACACAGCATTCGCCTTATTTCTCAATTCAGCCCAAAAACATCACTTTTGACAAACACCTCAGAAATGAAAATGAAACACATATTCCTGTTCCCCACAGGCTGGAATGCTGAATTCTCGCTTTATTTTCGATTCCGAGCCTACCCTGAAGAGCTAGCCCAAAGTCTAACACAGCATTCGCCTTAGGATTCAATTCAGTCCAAAAACATCACTTTTGACAAACACCTCAGAAATGAAAAAGAAACACATATTCCTGTTCCCCACGGGCTGGAAAGCCGAATTCTCGCTTGAATTTTGATTCCGAGCCTACCCTGAAGAGCTAGCCCAAAGTCTAACACTGCATTCGCCTTAGGATTCAATTCAGCCCAAAAACATCACTTTGACAAACACCTCAGAAATGAAAATGAAACACATATTCCTGTTCCCCACAGGCTGGAAAGCTGAATTCTCACTTTATTTTCGATTCCGAGCCTACCCTGAAGAGCTAGCCCAAAGTCTAACACAGCATTCGCCTTAGGATTCAATTCAGTCCAAAAACATCACTTTTGACAAACACCTCAGAAATGAAAAAGAAACACATATTCCTGTTCCCCAAGGGCTGGAAAGCCGAATTCTCGCTTGAATTTTGATTCCGAGCCTACCCTGAAGAGCTAGCCCAAGGTCTAACACAGCATTCGTCTTATTTCTCAATTCAGCCCAAAAACATCACTTTTGACAAACACCTCAGAAATGAAAATGAAACACATATTCCTGTTCCCCACAGGCTGGAAAGCTGAATTCTCGCTTTATTTTTGATTCCGAGCCTACCCTGAAGAGCTAGCCCAAAGTCTAACACAGCATTCGCCTTAGGATTCAATTCAGTCCAAAAACATCACTTTTGACAAACACCTCAGAAATGAAAATGAAACACATATTCCTGTTCCCCACAGGCTGGAAAGCCGAATTCTCGCTTGATTTTTGATTCCGAGCCTACCCTGAAGAGCTAGCCCAAAGTCTAACACAGCATTCGCCTTAGGATTCAATTGTCCAAAAACATCACTTTTGACAAACACCTCAGAAATCAAAAAGAAACACATATTCCTGTTCCCCACATGCTAGAAAGCCGAATTCTCACTTGATTTTCGATTCCGAGCCTACCCTGAAGAGCTAGCCCAAAGTCTAACACAGCATTCGCCTTAGGATTCAATTCAGCCCAAAAACATCACTTTTGACAAACACCTCAGAAATGAAAAAGAAACACATATTCCTGTTCCCCACGGGCTGGAAAGCCGAATTCTCGCTTGAATTTTGATTCCGAGCCTACCCTGAAGAGCTAGCCCAAAGTCTAACACAGCATTCGCCTTAGGACTCAATACAGCCAAAAAACATGACTTTTGACAAACACCTCAGAAATGAAAATGAAACACATATTCCTGTTCCCCACGGGCTGGAAAGCCAAATTCTCGCTTGATTTTCGATTCCGAGCCTACCATGAAGAGCTAGCCGAAAGTCTAACACAGCATTCGCCTTAGGATTCAATTCAGTCCAAAAACATCACTTTTGACAACACCTCAGAAATGAAAAAGAAACACATATTCCTGTTCCCCACATGCTGGAAAGCCGAATTCTCGCTTGAATTTTGATTCCGAGCCTACCCTGAAGAGCTAGCCCAAAGTCTAACACAGCATTCGCCTTAGGACTCAATACAGCCAAAAAACATGACTTTTGACAAACACCTCAGAAATGAAAATGAAACACATATTCCTGTTCCCCACAGGCTGGAAAGCCGAATTCTCGCTTGATTTTTGATTCCGAGCTTTCCCTGAAGAGAAAGCCCAATGTCTAACACGGATTCGCCTTAGTTCTCAATTCAGCCCGAAAACATCACTTTTGACAAACACCTCAGAAATGAAAAAGAAACACATATTCCTGTTCCCCACAGGCTGGAAAGCCGAATTCTCGCTTGATTTTTGATTCCGACCTTTCCCTGAAGAGCTAGCCCAAAGTCTAACACAGCATTCGCCTTTGGACTCAATACAGCCAAAAAACATGACTTTTGACAAACACCTCAGAAATGAAAATGAAACACATATTCCTGTTCCCCACAGGCTGGAAAGCCGAATTCTCGCTTGATTTTCGATTCCGAGCCTACCCTGAAGAGCTAGCCCAAAGTCTAACACAGCATTCGCCTTAGGACTCAATACAGCCAAAAAACATGACTTTTGACAAACACCTCAGAAATGAAAATGAAACACATATTCCTGTTCCCCCCAGGCTGGAAAGCCGAATTCTCGCTTGATTTTTGATTCCGAGCTTTCCCTGAAGAGAAAGCCCAATGTCTAACACGGAATTCGCCTTAGTTCTCAATTCAGCCAAAAACATCACTTTTGACAAACACCTCAGAAATGAAAAAGAAACACATATTCCTGTTCCCCACGTGCTGGAAAGCCAAATTCTCGCTTGAATTTTGATTCCGAGCCTACCCTGAAGAGCTAGCCCAAAGTCTAACACAGCATTCGCCTTAGGACTCAATACAGCCAAAAAACATGACTTTTGACAAACACCTCAGAAATGAAAATGAAACACATATTCCTGTTCCCCACGGGCTGGAAAGCCAAATTCTCGCTTGATTTTTGATTCCGACCTTTCCATGAAGAGCTAGCCCAAGGTCTAACACAGCATTCGCCTTATTTCTCAATTCAGCCCAAAAACATCACTTTGACAAACACCTCAGAAATGAAAAAGAAACACATATTCCTGTTCCCCACGGGCTGGAAAGCCGAATTCTCGCTTGATTTTCGATTCCGAGCCTACCCTGAAGAGCTAGCCAAAGTCTAACACAGCATTCGCCTTAGGACTCAATACAGCCAAAAAACATGACTTTTGACAAACACCTCAGAAATGAAAATGAAACACATATTCCTGTTCCCCACAGGCTGGAAAGCCGAATTCTCGCTTGATTTTTGATTCCGAGCTTTCCCTGAAGAGAAAGCCCAATGTCTAACACGGAATTCGCCTTAGTTCTCAATTCAGCCCAAAAACATCACTTTTGACAAACACCTCAGAAATGAAAAAGAAACACATATTCCTGTTCCCCACAGGCTGGAAAGCCGAATTCTCGCTTGATTTTTGATTCCGACCTTTCCCTGAAGAGCTAGCCCAAAGTCTAACACAGCATTCGCCTTAGGACTCAATACAGCCAAAAAACATGACTTTTGACAAACACCTCAGAAATGAAAATGAAACACATATTCCTGTTCCCCACAGGCTGGAAAGCCGAATTCTCGCTTGATTTTCGATTCCGAGCCTACCCTGAAGAGCTAGCCCAAAGTCTAACACAGCATTCGCCTTAGGACTCAATACAGCCAAAAAACATGACTTTTGACAAACACCTCAGAAATGAAAATGAAACACATATTCCTGTTCCCCACAGGCTGGAAAGCCGAATTCTCGCTTGATTTTTGATTCCGAGCTTTCCCTGAAGAGTAAGCCCAATGTCTAACACGGAATTCGCCTTAGTTCTCAATTCAGCCCAAAAACATCACTTTTGACAAACACCTCAGAAATGAAAAAGAAACACATATTCCTGTTCCCCACGTGCTGGAAAGCCGAATTCTCGCTTGAATTTTGATTCCGAGCCTACCCTGAAGAGCTAGCCCAAAGTAGACACAGCATTCGCCTTAGGACTCAATACAGCCAAAAAACATGACTTTTGACAAACACCTCAGAAATGAAAATGAAACACATATTCCTGTTCCCCACGGGCTGGAAAGCCAAATTCTCGCTTGATTTTCGATTCCGAGCCTACCCTGAAGAGCTAGCCGAAAGTCTAACACAGCATTCACCTTAGGATTCAATTCAGTCCAAAAACATCACTTTTGACAAACACCTCAGAAATGAAAAAGAAACACATATTCCTGTTCCCCACGTGCTGGAAAGCCAAATTCTCGCTTGATTTCGATTCCGAGCCTACCCTGAAGAGCTAGCCCAAAGTCTAACACAGCAGTCGCCTTAGGATTCAATTGTCCAAAAACATCACTTTTGACAAACACCTCAGAAATGAAAAAGAAACACATATTCCTGTTCCCCACATGCTAGAAAGCCGAATTCTCACTTGATTTTCGATTCCGAGCCTACCCTGAAGAGCTAGCCCAAAGTCTAACACAGCATTCGCCTTAGGATTCAATTCAGCCAAAAACATCACTTTTGACAAACACCTCAGAAATGAAAAAGAAACACATATTCCTGTTCCCCACGGGCTGGAAAGCTGAATTCTCGCTTGAATTTTGATTCCGAGCCTACCCTGAAGAGCTAGCCCAAAGTCTAACACAGCATTCGCCTTAGGACTCAATACAGCCAAAAAAACATGACTTTTGACAAACACCTCAGAAATGAAAATGAAACACATATTCCTGTTCCCCACGGGCTGGAAAGCCAAATTCTCGCTTGATTTTCGATTCCGAGCCTACCATGAAGAGCTAGCCGAAAGTCTAACACAGCATTCGCCTTAGGATTCAATTCAGTCCAAAAACATCACTTTTGACAAACACCTCAGAAATGAAAAAGAAACACATATTCCTGTTCCCCACAAGCTGGAAAGCCGAATTCTCGCTTGAATTTTGATTCCGAGCCTACCCTGAAGAGCTAGCCCAAAGTCTAACACAGCATTCGCCTTAGGACTCAATACAGCCAAAAAAACATGACTTTTGACAAACACCTCAGAAATGAAAATGAAACACATATTCCTGTTCCCCACAGGCTGGAAAGCCGAATTCTCGCTTGATTTTTGATTCCGAGCTTTCCCTGAAGAGAAAGCCCAATGTCTAACACGGAATTCGCCTTAGTTCTCAATTCAGCCAAAAAACATGACTTTTGACAAACACCTCAGAAATGAAAATGAAACACATATTCCTGTTCCCCACAGGCTGGAAAGCCGAATTCTCGCTTGATTTTCGATTCCGAGCCTACCCTGAAGAGCTAGCCCAAAGTCTAACACAGCATTCGCCTTAGGACTCAATACAGCCAAAAAACATGACTTTTGACAAACACCTCAGAAATGAAAATGAAACACATATTCCTGTTCCCCACAGGCTGGAAAGCCGAATTCTCGCTTGATTTTTGATTCCGAGCTTCCCTGAAGAGAAAGCCCAATGTCTAACACGGAATTCGCCTTAGTTCTCAATTCAGCCCAAAAACATCACTTTTGACAAACACCTCAGAAATGAAAATGAAACACATATTCCTGTTCCCCACAGGCTGGAAAGCTGAATTCTCGCTTTATTTTCGATTCAAAGCCTACCCTGAAGAGCTAGCCCAAAGTCTAACACAGCATTCGCCTTAGGATTCAATTCAGTCCAAAAACATCACTTTTGACAAACACCTCAGAAATGAAAATGAAACACATATTCCTGTTCCACACAGGCTGGAAAAGCCGAATTCTCGCTTGATTTTTGATTCCGAGCCTACCCTGAAGAGCTAGCCCAAAGTCTAACACAGCCTTCGCCTTAGGATTCAATTGTCCAAAAACATCACTTTTGACAAACACCTCAGAAATGAAAAAGAAACACATATTCCTGTTCCCCACATGCTAGAAAGCCGAATTCTCACTTGATTTTCGATTCCGAGCCTACCCTGAAGAGCTAGCCCAAAGTCTAACACAGCATTCGCCTTAGGATTCAATTCAGCCCAAAAACATCACTTTTGACAAACACCTCAGAAATGAAAAAGAAACACATATTCCTGTTCCCCACGGGCTGGAAAGCCGAATTCTCGCTTGAATTTTGATTCCGAGCCTACCCTGAAGAGCTAGCCCAAAGTCTAACACAGCATTCGCCTTAGGACTCAATACAGCCAAAAAACATGACTTTTGACAAACACCTCAGAAATGAAAATGAAACACATATTCCTGTTCCCCACAGGCTGGAAAGCCGAATTCTCGCTTGATTTTCGATTCCGAGCCTACCCTGAAGAGCTAGCCCAAAGTCTAACACAGCATTCGCCTTAGGACTCAATACAGCCAAAAAACATGACTTTTGACAAACACCTCAGAAATGAAAATGAAACACATATTCCTGTTCCCCCCAGGCTGGAAAGCCGAATTCTCGCTTGATTTTTGATTCCGAGCTTTCCCTGAAGAGAAAGCCCAATGTCTAACACGGAATTCGCCTTAGTTCTCAATTCAGCCCAAAAACATCACTTTTGACAAACACCTCAGAAATGAAAAAGAAACACATATTCCTGTTCCCCACGTGCTGGAAAGCCAAATTCTCGCTTGAATTTTGATTCCGAGCCTACCCTGAAGAGCTAGCCCAAAGTCTAACACAGCATTCGCCTTAGGACTCAATACAGCCAAAAAACATGACTTTTGACAAACACCTCAGAAATGAAAATGAAACACATATTCCTGTTCCCCACGGGCTGGAAAGCCAAATTCTCGCTTGATTTTTGATTCCGACCTTTCCATGAAGAGCTAGCCCAAGGTCTAACACAGCATTCGCCTTATTTCTCAATTCAGCCCAAAAACATCACTTTTGACAAACACCTCAGAAATGAAAAAGAAACACATATTCCTGTTCCCCACGGGCTGGAAAGCCGAATTCTCGCTTGATTTTCGATTCCGAGCCTACCCTGAAGAGCTAGCCCAAAGTCTAACACAGCATTCGCCTTAGGACTCAATACAGCCAAAAAACATGACTTTTGACAAACACCTCAGAAATGAAAATGAAACACATATTCCTGTTCCCCACAGGCTGGAAAGCCGAATTCTCGCTTGATTTTTGATTCCGAGCTTTCCCTGAAGAGAAAGCCCAATGTCTAACACGGAATTCGCCTTAGTTCTCAATTCAGCCCAAAAACATCACTTTTGACAAACACCTCAGAAATGAAAAAGAAACACATATTCCTGTTCCCCACAGGCTGGAAAGCCGAATTCTCGCTTGATTTTTGATTCCGACCTTTCCCTGAAGAGCTAGCCCAAAGTCTAACACAGCATTCGCCTTAGGACTCAATACAGCCAAAAAACATGACTTTTGACAAACACCTCAGAAATGAAAATGAAACACATATTCCTGTTCCCCACAGGCTGGAAAGCCGAATTCTCGCTTGATTTTCGATTCCGAGCCTACCCTGAAGAGCTAGCCCAAAGTCTAACACAGCATTCGCCTTAGGACTCAATACAGCCAAAAAACATGACTTTTGACAAACACCTCAGAAATGAAAATGAAACACATATTCCTGTTCCCCACAGGCTGGAAAGCCGAATTCTCGCTTGATTTTTGATTCCGAGCTTTCCCTGAAGAGTAAGCCCAATGTCTAACACGGAATTCGCCTTAGTTCTCAATTCAGCCCAAAAACATCACTTTTGACAAACACCTCAGAAATGAAAAAGAAACACATATTCCTGTTCCCCACGTGCTGGAAAGCCGAATTCTCGCTTGAATTTTGATTCCGAGCCTACCCTGAAGAGCTAGCCCAAAGTAGACACAGCATTCGCCTTAGGACTCAATACAGCCAAAAAACATGACTTTTGACAAACACCTCAGAAATGAAAATGAAACACATATTCCTGTTCCCCACGGGCTGGAAAGCCAAATTCTCGCTTGATTTTCGATTCCGAGCCTACCCTGAAGAGCTAGCCGAAAGTCTAACACAGCATTCACCTTAGGATTCAATTCAGTCCAAAAACATCACTTTTGACAAACACCTCAGAAATGAAAAAGAAACACATATTCCTGTTCCCCACGTGCTGGAAAGCCAAATTCTCGCTTGATTTTCGATTCCGAGCCTACCCTGAAGAGCTAGCCCAAAGTCTAACACAGCAGTCGCCTTAGGATTCAATTGTCCAAAAACATCACTTTTGACAAACACTCAGAAATGAAAAAGAAACACATATTCCTGTTCCCCACATGCTAGAAAGCCGAATTCTCACTTGATTTTCGATTCCGAGCCTACCCTGAAGAGCTAGCCCAAAGTCTAACACAGCATTCGCCTTAGGATTCAATTCAGCCCAAAAACATCACTTTTGACAAACACCTCAGAAATGAAAAAGAAACACATATTCCTGTTCCACACAGGCTGGAAAGCCGAATTCTCGCTTGATTTTTGATTCCGAGCCTACCCTGAAGAGCTAGCCCAAAGTCTAACACAGCCTTCGCCTTAGGATTCAATTGTCCAAAAACATCACTTTTGACAAACACCTCAGAAATGAAAAAGAAACACATATTCCTGTTCCCCACATGCTAGAAAGCCGAATTCTCACTTGATTTTCGATTCCGAGCCTACCCTGAAGAGCTAGCCCAAAGTCTAACACAGCATTCGCCTTAGGATTCAATTCAGCCCAAAAACATCACTTTTGACAAACACCTCAGAAATGAAAAAGAAACACATATTCCTGTTCCCCACGGGCTGGAAAGCCGAATTCTCGCTTGAATTTTGATTCCGAGCCTACCCTGAAGAGCTAGCCCAAAGTCTAACACAGCATTCGCCTTAGGACTCAATACAGCCAAAAAACATGACTTTTGACAAACACCTCAGAAATGAAAATGAAACACATATTCCTGTTCCCACAGGCTGGAAAGCCGAATTCTCGCTTGATTTTTGATTCCGAGCTTTCCCTGAAGAGAAAGCCCAATGTCTAACACGGAATTCGCCTTAGTTCTCAATTCAGCCCAAAAACATCACTTTTGACAAACACCTCAGAAATGAAAAAGAAACACATATTCCTGTTCCCCACAGGCTGGAAAGCCGAATTCTCGCTTGATTTTTGATTCCGACCTTTCCCTGAAGAGCTAGCCCAAAGTCTAACACAGCATTCGCCTTTGGACTCAATACAGCCAAAAAACATGACTTTTGACAAACACCTCAGAAATGAAAATGAAACACATATTCCTGTTCCCCACAGGCTGGAAAGCCAAATTCTCGCTTGATTTTCGATTCCGAGCCTACCCTGAAGAGCTAGCCCAAAGTCTAACACAGCATTCGCCTTAGGACTCAATACAGCCAAAAAACATGACTTTTGACAAACACCTCAGAAATGAAAATGAAACACATATTCCTGTTCCCCCCAGGCTGGAAAGCCGAATTCTCGCTTGATTTTTGATTCCGAGCTTTCCCTGAAGAGAAAGCCCAATGTCTAACACGGAATTCGCCTTAGTTCTCAATTCAGCCCAAAAACATCACTTTTGACAAACACCTCAGAAATGAAAAAGAAACACATATTCCTGTTCCCCACGTGCTGGAAAGCCAAATTCTCGCTTGAATTTTGATTCCGAGCCTACCCTGAAGAGCTAGCCCAAAGTCTAACACAGCATTCGCCTTAGGACTCAATACAGCCAAAAAACATGACTTTTGACAAACACCTCAGAAATGAAAATGAAACACATATTCCTGTTCCCCACGGGCTGGAAAGCCAAATTCTCGCTTGATTTTTGATTCCGACCTTTCCATGAAGAGCTAGCCCAAGGTCTAACACAGCATTCGCCTTATTTCTCAATTCAGCCCAAAAACATCACTTTTGACAAACACCTCAGAAATGAAAAAGAAACACATATTCCTGTTCCCCACGGGCTGGAAAGCCGAATTCTCGCTTGATTTTCGATTCCGAGCCTACCCTGAAGAGCTAGCCCAAAGTCTAACACAGCATTCGCCTTAGGACTCAATACAGCCAAAAAACATGACTTTTGACAAACACCTCAGAAATGAAAATGAAACACATATTCCTGTTCCCCACAGGCTGGAAAGCCGAATTCTCGCTTGATTTTTGATTCCGAGCTTTCCCTGAAGAGAAAGCCCAATGTCTAACACGGAATTCGCCTTAGTTCTCAATTCAGCCCAAAAACATCACTTTTGACAAACACCTCAGAAATGAAAAAGAAACACATATTCCTGTTCCCCACAGGCTGGAAAGCCGAATTCTCGCTTGATTTTTGATTCCGACCTTTCCCTGAAGAGCTAGCCCAAAGTCTAACACAGCATTCGCCTTAGGACTCAATACAGCCAAAAAACATGACTTTTGACAAACACCTCAGAAATGAAAATGAAACACATATTCCTGTTCCCCACAGGCTGGAAAGCCGAATTCTCGCTTGATTTTCGATTCCGAGCCTACCCTGAAGAGCTAGCCCAAAGTCTAACACAGCATTCGCCTTAGGACTCAATACAGCCAAAAAACATGACTTTTGACAAACACCTCAGAAATGAAAATGAAACACATATTCCTGTTCCCCACAGGCTGGAAAGCCGAATTCTCGCTTGATTTTTGATTCCGAGCTTTCCCTGAAGAGTAAGCCCAATGTCTAACACGGAATTCGCCTTAGTTCTCAATTCAGCCCAAAAACATCACTTTTGACAAACACCTCAGAAATGAAAAAGAAACACATATTCCTGTTCCCCACGTGCTGGAAAGCCGAATTCTCGCTTGAATTTTGATTCCGAGCCTACCCTGAAGAGCTAGCCCAAAGTAGACACAGCATTCGCCTTAGGACTCAATACAGCCAAAAAACATGACTTTTGACAAACACCTCAGAAATGAAAATGAAACACATATTCCTGTTCCCCACGGGCTGGAAAGCCAAATTCTCGCTTGATTTTCGATTCCGAGCCTACCCTGAAGAGCTAGCCGAAAGTCTAACACAGCATTCACCTTAGGATTCAATTCAGTCCAAAAACATCACTTTTGACAAACACCTCAGAAATGAAAAAGAAACACATATTCCTGTTCCCCCACGTGCTGGAAAGCCAAATTCTCGCTTGATTTTCGATTCCGAGCCTACCCTGAAGAGCTAGCCCAAAGTCTAACACAGCAGTCGCCTTAGGATTCAATTGTCCAAAAACATCACTTTTGACAAACACCTCAGAAATGAAAAAGAAACACATATTCCTGTTCCCCACATGCTAGAAAGCCGAATTCTCACTTGATTTTCGATTCCGAGCCTACCCTGAAGAGCTAGCCCAAAGTCTAACACAGCATTCGCCTTAGGATTCAATTCAGCCCAAAAACATCACTTTTGACAAACACCTCA
>JALIGW010000345.1:7500-62552 GCA_023053685.1 Diadophis punctatus similis | reverse complement strand
AGAGTTAAAATAACAGAATAACAGAAGGGGCCCTTGGAGGTCTTCTAGTCCAACCCCCTGCTTAAGCAGGAAACCCTAGAACAGGGGTAGGCAAAGTTGGCTCTTCTATGACTCATGGACTTCAACTCCCAGAATTCCTGAGCTAGCATGATTGGCTCGTAAAGTCTGGGAGTTGAAGTCCATGAGTCATAGAAGAGCCAACTTTGCCTACCCCCTGCCCTAGACCATTCAGACAAAAGGCTGTCCAGTCTCTTCTTAAAAGCCTTCAGTGATGGAGCATCCACAACCTCCAGTGGCAAGCTGTTCCACTAGTTAAATTGCTCTCACCATCAGGAAATTTTTCCTTAGTTCTAGGTTGGATCCTTCTTGATTATTTTCCATCCATTATTTCTTGTCTTACCCTTCTGGTGCGTGGAAAATAAATTGACCGCCTCTTCTTTGTGGCAGCCCCTCAAATACTGGAAGAGCTGCTATCATGTCCCCCCTAGTCTTCTTTTCTCTAGACTAGCCAAACACAATTCCTGCAACCGTTTTTCGTATTGTTTTAATCTCCAGGCCCTTAAACATCTTAATGCCCTCCTTTGGTATGGGTAAAAGCAGTGGGTTTCGCTTATTTCTGTCCTAATGGGAAAAATTAAAAAGAGCAACATGTTTGTGGCTGTACGACGGGAATGAAGAGGATTCAGTGCAGCTGTTCCAAAGCTCCAGTAATTCTGGGATGAGGTCCTCGATGCTCTGTAAGCTTGGTGGTTTTCTTGCAGATGTTTTATGCACTGATTTTATCTAGCTGGGTCATGAAACATCTGCAAGGAAACCACCAAGCTTACAGAGCATCAAGGAACCCACAGCCCTTCCTCCTCTTCCTCCTCCTCCCTGCAAGCCTACGCCCTTCTAGAACTGATGATGTACCTAGCTGGGTCATGAAACATCTGCAAGAAAATCACCAAGCTCAGAGAGCACCAAGGACCCCACAGCTCCTCTTCCTCCTCCTCTCCTCCTCCTCCTCCTCCTCCTCCTCCTCCTCCTCCTCCTCCTCCTCCTCCTCCTCCTCCTCCTCCTCCTCCTCCTCCTCCTCTTCTTCTTCTTCTTCTTCTTCTTCTTCTTCTTCTTCTTCTTCTTCTTCTCCTCTCCTCCTCCTCCTCCTCCTCCTCCTTCTTCTTTTTCTTTTTCACTCCACCTCCCTCCTCCTCCCTCCTCCTCCTCCCTCCTCCTCCTCCTCCTCCTCCTCCTCCTCCTCCTCCTCCTCCTCCTCCTCTCTCTTCTTCTTCTTCTTCTTCTTCTTCTTCTTCTTCTTCTTCTTCTTCTTCTTCTTCTTCTTCTTCTCTTCTTCTTCTTCTTCTTCTCCTTCTCCTTCTCCTTCTCCTTCTCCTTCTTTTTCTCCTCCTCCTCCTCCTCCTCCTCCTCCTCCTCCTCCTCCTCCTCCTCCTCCTCCTCCTCCTCCTCTCCTCTTCTTCTTCTTCTTCTTCTTCTTCTTCTTCTTCTTCTTCTTCTTCTTCTTCATCATCTTCATTTCCTCCTCCTCCTCCTCCTCCTCTTCTTTTTCTTTTTCTTTTCTTCTTCTTCTCCTTCTTTCTCCTCGTCCTCCACCACCACCACCTCCTCCTCCTCCTCCTCCTCCTCCTCCTCTTCTTCTCCTTCTCCTTCTCCTTCTTTTTCCTCCTCCTCCTCCTCCTCCTCCTCCTCCTCCTCCTCCTCCTCCTCCCTCCTCCTCTTCCTCCTCCTCCTCCTCCTCCCCACAAACTCCCCTCCCTTTGAGTTGAATCGTTTTGCTACCCTGGACTAATCTGTTCTCCCGCACCATAACAGCGACTACAAATATCAGTTTCTCTTCCCATCCTCCTCTTCCTCCTCTTCCTCTTTGTCTTCCTCGGAGCCTCAAAGCTGGTTTTTCTCCCCACCCCCACCCCACCCTCTCCCTTTCTAGAAAAGCGCATCTCATCTTACGACGGCTGGAGAAGTCAGTACCACTGTTCAAGCTTGCTACGCAGCACCTACATCCAGAGCCGGACGGATACCATGCCTTACTTATTCTGTCGCAGCGAGGAGGAGCGATCCCCCGGCATGGTTTGGTACAACGTCCTGAGGACACCAAAATAACCTGCGAAGCAGAAGATGATCTCTCTGTTGCGCAACATGTACGGGGACTCCAAGGGACGATGAGGAAACCAGGCCGGCCAACCGAGGCACGGTGGGGCAGAGGCACTCCCCCCCCCCCACAGCTCAAGCGAGTTAAGGACATGTTGGCAACCTACCATTGGACGGGAAGGAAGATCAGCTCGCAGCCATCCGAGGGGCCAGCAAGATCCCACCCTTCGTTCCTTTGCTTAGGTTCTCTCTCTTTAAAAAAAATAACAATTATTATTTAAGAAGGAAATCCATCGTTTCGCTCCATCCAAGAGGAGGGGGGAAAAAAATAAAATAATAAATAAAGGCGACCTCCTTTTTTTCCGACGTATTTCTCCCAACTAAAAATCCCTAGGCCTGGGTTCCAAAACAGAGAGCCAGAGATGGAGAAGACAGCTCCGTTGGTGGGATGGGGAGGGGAGAGGGGTGTCCCACAAGTGGTGGAGGCAGCCGTTTTCAGCTGTACCAGTGGCTGACTCACCTTAGATTTTTTTTTTTGCTCCGAGGGACTGAGGCTTGGGTAACTTGAGAATTTCAGGCCGGACGTCAGATGGACCTACGTCTTGGAAAGGGCCCGCATCCTTGAAGTAGCCACTGAGCGGTTCACAGCAAACCGGAGAAAGAACTTCGCTAGCGGGCCATTACAAGAACAGTGGCACGTGTCAAACATACATCAGGGTGTCCAAAAAAAAGGCTCCTTAGGTGATTGTCACTATCAGTATCCTGACAGGTTGTTCTGTGCATTAAAATATTCATATTTACTTCCAACCGCGTGGCCTGCCTTTCATTTTTTGTTTTTTTGTTTTTTGAGTCATGTCAGAAAATCTTTCCCCTCTTCCAAAGACATCTGCTTCCTTATCGCCTCTTGAACTTCGCTTAAGGTTCTTCTTCCACCTTTCATAACAGATTACACAGTTGGAAGGGACCTTGTAGATCATCTAGTCCAACCCCCCCACCCAAGCAGGATACCCTACCCCATTTCTGACAGATGACAGGTCCAGTCTCTTCTTGAAAGCTTCCAGTGATGAAGCTCCCACAACTTCTGAAGCCAACTTCTGTTCCATTGGTTGATTGTTCTCACTGTCAGAAAATTCCTCCTTATTTCCAGGTTGAATCTCTCCTTGATCAGTTTCCATCCATTATTCCTTGTCTGGCCTTCAGGTGCCTTGGAAAATAGCCTGACCCCTTCCTCTCTGTGGCAGCCCCTCAAATATTGGAACAAAAGAGACAATGTTCTGTCCACTACAGGTCATCCTCGACCTATGTCCACAATCAAGCCCCAAAATTTCTATTGCTAAGCGAGACAGTGATTAGTGAGGTTTGCCCCAATTTGCCACCGCCGCGAAAGCAAAACTCCACAGTTGTTATGTTAGTAAGACATGTGTTACTAAGTTAAGTGAATCTTGCTCTTGCTCATTGATTTTGCTTGTTTAGAAGGTCGTAAAATGGGATCACGTAACCTCAGGACACTCAGCGCAGCCGTCATAGATATGAGCAGTTTCCACCATGGTTAAGAGAATCACTGCGCTTGTTAAGATAATTAAGTGAATAGGACTTCCCCCTTGCTTTGCTCATGAGGGGCTTGCCGATGGTAACAACATGACCCTGCGACACTGCAACTGTCATAAGTACATGCCAGTTGCCAAGTGTTTGAGCGTGTGACCATAGAGATGCTGCAAGGGACGTAAGTGTGAAAAACAGTCGTATGTCCATGTTTTCAGTGCCGTAGTCACTTTGAATGGTTGCTATATGACTGGTCCGTATGTTAAGGATGACCTGTTTACACTTCGATCTCACATGCACTTACCGTATTTTCTGAGTATAAGACGCACCTTTTTCCTCCCTAAAAAGTGGCTGAAAATTTGGGTGTGTCTTATACTTTGAATGTAGCTTTTTCGGAGCTTTTTTTCCAGCCCTAAATAGGTGCTAACAGATCTTCCAGCTCTTACCTTGCAGGCTTTTTCATTGTTACTCTCTCCGAAGAATGTTTTTCCAGCCCCAAGTCTTTGCAGGGCTTTTTCCATTGCTCTACTTGCTCCGAATAAGGTTTTTTTCTAGCCCTAACTAGGTGCTACGATCTTCCCAGCTCTTACTGGCTTGCAGGTTCTTTCATTGTTACTCTCTCCGAAGAATGTTTTTCCAGCCCTAAGTCTTTGCAGGGCTTTTTCCATTGCTCTACTTGCTCCGAATAAGGTTTTTTTCTAGCCCTAACCAGGTGCTAATGATCTTCCCAGCTCTTATTATTACTCTCTCTGAAGAAGGTTTTTTAAAGTCCTAACCAGGGGATAAATAATGTGCTGAAGCTGACCAGACTAAGGACGCTAGCCAGATGAATACCTGGTAGGCAGATTGTTTTCCCCTATTTTCCTCCCCAAAAACTAAGGTGCGTCTTATACTCCGAAAAATACGGTAAATTCAACTAGTTCTTATATTTACAAAATTAATACCTTGTGGCTTTTTCCACCCTCCAATTTGGAACAGATATGTGAGGTCTGGGCATGCCTCTGAATATCTGGATCTAATTCAGTTTGGTCCCAGTGTGGTACGGATGCCCTAGAAAAATCAGATCTGTTTTCCAGATTGTGCTTGTCTGGGTTCAAATTAAATTGGATTTTGCCGATCCTTACAATGTTATCTGGCTGAATCATTCTTCTGTATCTCCTTCTCCTTTAAATCAGAAATAAAAAGTTAAGGTTACTTGCAGGTGAAACAAACATATCCGCAGGGGTGAATCCAGCAGGTTCTGACAGGTTCTGTAGAACCTGGTAGCGGAACTTTGAGTTGTTCGGAGAACCGGTAGCGGAAATTTTGAATTGTTTGGGAGAACCGGCAAATACCACCTCTGGCTGGCCCCAGAGAGGGGAAGGAATGGGGATTTTTCAGTATCCTTCCCCTGGGAGTGGGGTGGGAATGGAGATTTTGCAGTATCCTTTCCCCTGCCACGCCCACCAAGTCACGCCCACAGAACCGGCAGGGAAAAAATTTGAATTTCACCCCTGAACGTACGTACTGTACCACCGAGATAAATGTGGATAGTCTAAATTAATTTTGACTTAATTAATCTAACTAATTTTGTTTTATTTTGACTGATGAAGTTACTTGGATGAGTAACGAAACGTCTCCGATTAAACAACTTTTGGTCCAGTCGCCATGGTTGAACCTTTTTTTTGAGAAAACTCTAAAATTATACATGCTTCCAAATGTTGTTTGAAATGCTAAAGATATTGCTTCCGGTATGAATATGGTAAGATTTGGGGGCTGGAGGGGACAATGCCATCTCCAATGTTTTAACTGACAAAAATTGGGCAGCTAGTTGGACCCCTGCAAGCATCTTCCTCATCAATTGTCCCTCTCCATTATGGTCCCAGCTTCCCACTGAAAACCAGAAGAAGACCCAGGTAAGATACAATCCGTTGATCTCCAGTGTCAGAATGAAATCATATTGAAGGAGGTGAGAAATCCGTTTTTAACACTTGGGATGAAGAGATCAACTCTACCCAATTCTTTCTTCTGCTAACCTGGATATTCTTGGTATGTTCATACAGTACATTAGATGGGTCAACCCAGCCAACAGTTTAGCACCATGCGTAAATATTCCACTAAGCCATTAACAGGGTTGGAAGAGGACCTTGTAGGTCATCTAGTCCAACCCCCTGCCCAAGCAGGAGACCCTACACCGTTTCTGACAGCATGGCAGTCCAGTCTCTTCTTGAAAGCCTCCAGGGATGAAGCTCCCACAACTTCCGAAGGCAATTTCTGTTCCATTGGTTGACTGTTCTCACTGTCAAGAAATGTCTCCTTATTTCTATGTTCAATCAATCAATCAATCAGAATAGAGTTGGAAGGACCTTGTAGGTCATCTAGTCCAACCGCTTGCCCAAGCAGGAGACCCTGCACCATTTCTGACAGATGGCAGTCCAGTCTCTTCTTGAAAGCCTCCAGGGATGAAGCTCCCACAACTTCCGAAGGCAACTTCTGTTCCATGGGTTGATTGTTCTCACTGTCAGGAAATTTTCTCCTTATTTCTAGGTTGAATCTCTCCTTGATCATTTTCCATAATGTCAAACCTTCCTGTTGGCACATGTACGACGACAATTGAGACAAAAATTTCTGTGGCTAACCAAGGCAACTGTTCGGTGAATTTTGCCTCATTTTACGACCTTCCTTGCCGCCTTTGTTAAGTGAATCGCTGCCGTTGTTAAGTTAGTAACAACGTTAGGTTTGTTAAGGGAATCCAGCTTCTTCGTCGACTTTGCTCGTCAGAAGGTCGCAAAAGGGGATCGTGTGACCCTGGGACACTGCGGCCGTCAGAAATACGAGTCAGTGGATTCAAGGTGTAATTGCAAAGGAATCCCCTCCCCCATTGGGGCTGGGTTGCCTGCAACAGGTTTTGGGTGTGGGTATTGGAGCAATGCTTAAACCAGCTTCTGTTCTGTGTTGTGTGACAACCTACCGGTACCTTTTTTCCTGGATTTGTGAAGTTTCCAAAGGATCCTTAGAAGCTACAAGAAGCTTTGTTGGAACTCCAGTGAACAACTAGGCGCAGTGAAATTGGCTTCCTTCCATTGACCGTGAGTAATTTATGTATTTATGTATTGACACCTCTGTAAGTGAAACCTGGTTTATGTATAGTTCTAAACATCGACAGACCAGAATACATGGGTTACAATTTCGATGCCTTAAATCCTTCTTGTTCATCCGCCAAAATTGTTCTTTAATGATTTTGTAGAATGGAGAAATGCACAGTTACCATGTTTTATTGTTCGACCAGCATTTTTTAAAAAAAGATTATAAAATGAGCAACTATAGAACCATAAACTATAGTTTTTTAGTTGTTTATAGTTTATAAACTATACACTTCCTCAAAACTATAAGGCCAACTATTACAGGAATAAAAGCTAGTTACATCAAAGCTGTCAGACTTCTGTCAAACCCAAAGTGTAAAAATCCAAATAACAAGAGAAGGGATATAGAAGGGACCCTGGAGTCCTCTAGTCCAACCCCTTGCTTAGGCAGGAAACCCTGTACCAGTGATGGCTAACCTTTTCCTCGTCACATGCCGAAAGCGTGTGTGTGTGTGACAGTGCACGTGTGCGTGCCGGCACCCATAATGCAATACATGCATGACACTCCCTGTGCACTCTACCCCCTGCACATGCGTGCATGCCCCCATGCTCCTCCACCCCCTGTGCATGCATGAGTGACCCTCTCCCCCTCCGGAGGGCCTCCAGAGCCCGTGGAGGCCATTTTCACCCTCCTGGAGGCTCGAGAAAAGCCTCCGGAGCCTGGGAATGCGTCCCACCCTCCGCACATGCGCAGCAGATACCCGAAAATCAGCTGGCCGGCAGCAGATGTGCACGTATGCATTTTGGAGCTGAGCTGGGTGACGGCTCGTGTGCCCGCAGAGAGGGCTCTGTGTGCCAGCTGTGGCACGCGTGCCATAGGTTCGTCATCACGGCCCTATACATTTCAGACAAGGGGTTATCCAATCTCTTCTTAAAAACCTCCAATGTTGAAGCACCCATAACTTCTGGAGGCTGGTTGTTCCACGGATTAATTGTTCTAACTGTCAGGAAATTTCTCCTTAGTTCTAAGTTGCTTCTCTCCTTGATGCGTTTCCACCCATTGCTTCTTGTCCTCCTTCAGGTGCTTTGGAGAATAGTTTGACTCCCTCTTCTTTGTGGCAGCCCCTCAAATATTCGAACACTGCCATCATGTCACCCCTAGTCCTTCTTTTCATTAAACTAGACATACCCAATTCCAGAAACCATTCTTTATATGTTTTAGCCTCCAGTCCCCTAATCTGGGTCTTAACCGTCTTCTCTGTTAGGTGAAGTCACAAGCTTTAAAATGTCAAGGGTTGAAGACCTTGGAGTAAGATAATTTTCTGTTTTCTACAGACTTAAAAAGAAACCAGGAGAACAAAAGTGCAGAATGGAATAACTAGAAGTTAGAATCAATGGTGGGCTTGGCTACTCACCCACTACCCATTCACCCGAAGGGAAAGGTTGCCGGGACTAGAGGTTTAGTCTTCTTTTGAGTTTTTGGACTCGTTGTGGAGCCCATTCTTGGGGAACTTTTCTCTCACCAGAATATGACACATTCTGTAGAGATAGAAGTTCCCTGAGGATCGTCTGAAAACTCAGTGCCTAAATTGGATCCTGCAACATTCTTGGTCCCAAGCTTTCATGGCTTCAAGCCTGCATGATCAAGTTCAGGTTCAAGGTTTCATGGCTTGGGACCAGGTTATCTGATGGACCGTCTCTTGCCGGTCACATCCACCCGACCCACTGGAGCGGGGAAGCAAGGAATGTTGTGGGTTCCTTGATACAATCTAGGGATACAGTCTAGGACTAGGGAAAAGAGGGATACAATCTAGGACTAGGGAGGTACTAATACCACTCTATAAAGCCTTAGTTAGACCACACCTAGAGTACTGCATCCAGTGTTGGTCACCACACTACAAAAAAGACATTGAAACTCTAGAGAAAGTGCAGAGGAGAGCAACCAGGATGATAAAGGGTCTGGAAAATAAAACATACAAAGAGCGGTTGCAGGAACTGGGCATGGCCAGTCCAGCGAAGAGAAGGACCAGGGGAGACATGATAACAGTGCTCCAATATTTGAGGGGCTGCCACAGAGAGGAGGGGGTCAGGCTGTTTTCCAAGGCACCCAAAGGCCAGACAAGGAATAATGGATGGAAGCTGACCAAGGAGAGATTCAACCTGGAAATAAGGAGAAACTTTCTGACGGTGAGAGCGATCAACCAGTGGAACAGCTTGCCAGCGGAGGTTGTGAGAGCTCCAACACTTGAGACTTTCAAAGGGTCCCATCCCCTAAGGTTGTACATCTGGCGGGACCCAGAAGAAGGACCTTCTCGTGGTGGCTCCCTCCCTTTGGAACATCATCCCTCCAGAAATTAGACAGGCCCCCCCACTTCGACAGTCTTTCAGAAGGCCCTGAAAAACCTGGTTTGGCCATCTGGCCTGGGGAACTCAAGAGCGCAACAGGGCCCATCAAATGGCTTATTGAATCGCATACATCGGCAAGTATTGCGGGGCCCAACTGGCGAAAGAAAGCTCAAGGACCTTATAGGTTGGGAACACACTCATTTTAATGCGCATGGGGAAATTCCGCCAGCGATCTCGCCACCTCTTGATTGATAGAAGTGGGGGGTTATACCCCCTTGTTCCTCCTCTTTTAAGTGCTGGCACCTCCTCTGCTGGTCCTGGGAGAAATCCGTGCAGGCATTTATATGGAAATGTGCTTTTGAAAAGTTATGAATGCTTGGGAGCGCCCGCGAGGCCACCGAATAAGCCAGTCTGAATGTTTTCTCTTGGGAAGAAAAACCACAAGCCCATCTAGACTTGGGGGTGGGTGGGTGGGAGAGAGAAGACCCCCCTCTATTTTTTTAATTCCTCTTGGGTGTTCTTCCAAAATAGATCTTTCTTGCCATTGAAATCCGAGCAGGGGGCTCCCTTAGATTTCTCCTTGTTTCCTTTAGTTTTCCTTTGAATATTTTTGACTCAGTCCGTCCGTCTTACCGAAAAGATTTCCCCCTCCACCAATGGAAATTACACTAATAAGGTTGCTTCTCTGTAATAATTTAGACTCTCTCTCTCTCTCTCTCTCTCTCTCTCTCTCTCTCTCTCTCTCTCTCTCTCTCTCTCTCTCTCTCTCTCTCTCTCTCTCTCTCTCTCTGTGTGTGTGTGTGTGTGTGTGTGACTTTTTCATATATGGGTAAAAGTTCTTCATTGTGCAAGGCAAATTTGTAGGGGACTGGTTTAAAGCCATCGGTTCTGACAAAGAATCGAAATGAGATGAGGGCTGCTCAGTGTGTGATGCTTTTGTTCAGACAACTGCAACAAAACAGTTGTGTTCCCATCGACCAATACCACCGACCTGTTTTAAGCTTATGGTAGCGTGTTGTGAGAACACAGCCAATCAGGTTTTATGCGCCGTTCTTAAGCCATTTTTTCTTCCCTTGGCAGGACTTTTTTGCTATGCCAGCTTTTCAAAAATACGATTCCTTCCCTACGTGCTGAGACAGCATCTGCCGGGTTCCAAAACCAATTACCCCTTCTGGCTGAGGATGATGGGAATGAGAGTGCCTGGGGACCATCCGGTTGAAGAAAACCATGGAAGGGGAGAAGGTGTTGGTTGCAACCCAGAGGTTCAACAGAGGGAATTTATTTATTTATTTTATTTATTTATTTGGCAGTTTTTCTATGCCGCCCTACTCCCTCAGGACTCAGGGCAGCCCCTCTGTAACCCAGGTCGCCCTCCACTTACAAGCATTTGTGAAGTGATCGTTTGAATTTATAACTGCACTGAAAAAAAGTGACTTATGGCCGTTTTTCACACTTTGCACAACGGGGCAATTGCAGAGAAATGTGCAAACATGTTTGCAGGTGAGGAATCAAGTTTCAATCACCTCCGTGTTCTGCCCTCCATCACCTTTGTGGTGATAACACAGGCAAGGATACAAAAAAATGATTGGAACCCTTGGTTAAACATTAACCGGATTTATTGCTGAATTCCTGTTTGAAAATCAGGACCTCTGCTTGGTTTTTACTTGTGAATTCTTCCTTTCTTTCTTTCTTTCTTTCTTTCTTTCTTTCTTTCTTTCTTTCTTTCTTTCTTTCTTTTTTTCTTTCTTTCTTTCTTTCTTTCTCCCTCTCTCCCTCCCCCCTTTCTTTTTTCTTTCTGCCTTTCCTTCCTTCCTTCTTAGTTTCCTCCCTCCCTCACTCCTCCTTCCTTCCTCCCTTCCCCTTCTTTCCTTCCTCCCTCCCTCTCTCCCCCCAACCAACCAACCAACCTTCCTTTCTTCCATCCTTCCTCCCTCTATTCCTCCCTTCGTCCTTCCTCCCTTCCTCTCGCCCTCCCACATTCCTTTCTTCCTGCCGCCTTCCTCCCTCCCTCCCTCCCTCCCTTCCTTCAACCAACGAACCTTCTTCTTCCATCCTTCCTCCCTCCTTCCATCTTCTTTCCTTCTTCTCTCCCTCCCACATTCCTTTCTTCCTGCCTTCTTCCTCCCTTCCTTCTTTCCTTCCTTCCTTCCTCCCTCCCTCCCTCCCTCCAACCAACCTTCCTTCTTTCCTCCCTTCCTTCCTTCTGGACTTCCAGACTTTCAACCCATCTCAACTTTCAGTTTGTGCCTTGTCTGAGCTGGTAGTTCTTCCTACCAAGTTCTTTTCATTCTATCAAGGAACCACCAAGAGAGAAAAACCCAAGTCTCTTCTAGCACTGATGATGTTACCTAGTTGGGTCAGGAAATGTCTGGAAGAAAACAACAGAGCACCAAGAACCCCACAGTTCACAAATAATCTCCTTAATTGATCCCAGACTATTATTTGAAATCATTGACATTGGAATTGTGTAAAAAAAAACTAATGTTGAAGCCTTCTCATTGTCTTGAAAAAAATATTGTTTTCCTTTGTTTTCCTTTGTTTCATTGTTCAATAAATATTTGGTTTGCTACTAAAATCTCTCGTGTACTTTTGTTTATTCCTCACAGTGATTAGTAAATAAAGTTGTGACCACAAAAAAAGAAACCAGACAGATTTCAGGGGGACAATTTAGAAGCAGCAGTTTTAGCCCAGGCTTCTCAGAAGTACAACAAAATTCCTTTTATGCAAATAATGGGCCCCCCAAAATTGATGGGACTTGGCCCTGCGCCAGGAGGGTTTTGGAAATGAGACTGGGGGTTCTGGACCAACAAGCACACAACCCCTAGGAGCCTAGGAAGGCAAGCAGGAGGCAGGCTACCCGGTCTACTAATGCCTAAAACCCAGTTGGCACAGGGCCAGGTCTCGTCAGGGCTCATGGAGGGCAGCTGCGTGCCAGGGAGACCTCGTCCTGCCTTGGCCCTTTCCCCTTGGCCCGCAGGTAGACCAGGACCCTGCCTGCTGCCTGCCGTCCCATGGGCTGCCTGGTGGTCCAAAATCCCCAGTCCCGGTCCTACACCCAGGTTGGCACAGGGCCAGGTCTCGTCAGGGCTCATGGAGGGCAGCTGCGTGCCAGGGAGACCTCGTCCCGCCTTCCCATTGCCTTTCCCCTTGGCCCGCAGGTAGACCAGGACCCTGCCTGCTGCCTGCCTTCCCAGGGGCTGCCTGCTGGTCCAGAATCCCCAGTCCCGGTCCTACACCCCGGTTGGCACAGGGCCAGGTCTCGTCAGGGCTCATGGAGGGCAGCTGCGTGCCAGGGAGACCTCGTCCCGCCTTCCCATTGCCTTTTCCCCTGGCCGGCAGGTAGGGGACCCTGCCTGCTGCCTGCCGTCCCAGGGGCTGCCTGCTGGTCCAGAATCCCCAGTCCCGGTCCTACACCCTGGTTGGCACAGGGCCAGGTCTCGTCAGGGCTCATGGAGGGCAGCTGCGTGCCAGGGAGACCTCGTCCCGCCTTCCCATTGCCTTTTCCCCTGGCCGGCAGGTAGACCAGGACCAGCAGGGGCTGCCTGCTGGTCCAGAATCCCCAGTCCCGGTCCTACACCCCGGTTGGCACAGGGCCAGGTCTCGTCAGGGCTCATGGAGGGCAGCTGCGTGCCAGGGAGACGTTGGCACAGGGCCAGGTCTCGCCATGCAGACGTCCGATTTCTTGGGAGGGTGTTCTGGACCACCAGGCAGCCCATTGGAAGGCAGGAGGAGGCAGGCAACCTGGTCTACCTGGGGCCAAGGCAAGGCAATGGAAATAATAATAATAATTTTTTAAAAATAGAATGAATGTCCAGTTCAGATACTTTTTTTAATACAAGTGTATATCACTGTGTTGAAGTCATTGCTTCAAAAAAAAAATCCATTAAGGTGAGCTGTATGACGCGTATGATGTTATATACAGAGAACACACTGTTGAGTATCGGTACATACGAGATATTATATTTATATAATATAGAACTTTAACATACATTAAGAGACAATGGGAAAAAATAGTTTCCATGTATATCGACAGTATATATTTTTTTAATAAATCAAAATAATAATAATAGCCACTTGCTTTAGAAAAAAAAGAAGGGAGGGAAGGAAGGAACTTATTTAAAAATACCAGACCGGTTTCAAAATTAGAAAGACGAACTTGAACAGAAAATAAAAGACTTCAGGATCGAACCTCCCCCATCCCGCCCCAGAACCTGTACTAAACAATAACAAATATAATAATAAATTAGATGAACCATTGTGTAAATATAATTTTTAAAAATGACCATCTTAATAAATAAGCTTTTTTTTACTATTTACATCTTTATATATTGCTTGAAGATTTAAATTAGATTTGTTAAAAACAAATGAATGCAGCAACAAAACAATTTCTTTTCTTTCTTTCTTTTTTTAAAAAAGGGGGTGCGAACCCCAACAAACTGGAGCAGCAAACTTACAGGCGTGAGGTACAGATGTAAGATTTAAACTGTGGTTTCTTTTCTTTTTCTTTTTTTCTTTCTCCCTTTTCCTTTCTCCTGTTTCCTTTCTCTCCTTTTTTTATACAGTAGACCAGTAAAAATCTCATGAAAACATTTGCAGTTATGGGAGGCTTGTCGCGCATCGGATGATGCTGGCACGGAGCGTGGTGGAACACAAATTTTGTAACTGAAAGTCCAACAGTAACCATCTTAACTATTACAGGAATAAAAAGAATGATACAATAGGGTAATAAGAGGCCCTTGGTGCTCTCGGAGCTGGGTGGTGTTCTTGGAGACGTCTCATGACCCAACTAGATAACGTCATCAGTGCTAGAAGAGAGTAGGGTTTGCAAGGAGGAGGAGGAGCAGGAGCAGGAGGAGCAGGAGAAGGAGAAGAAGAAGAAGAAGAAGAAGAAGAAGAAGAAGAAGAAGAAGAAGAAGAAGAAGAAGAAGAAGAAGTAGTAGTAGTAGTAGTAGTAGTAGTAGTAGTAGTAGTAGTAGTAGTAGTAGTAGTAGTAGTAGTAGTAGTGGGGTCCTCATTGCTCTCTGAGCTTGGTGGTTTTCTTGCAGACATTTCATGACTCCAATAGCTACCATCCTCTGTGCAAACCCCAGTTACCTAGCACTGATAATATTACCTAATTCGGTCATGAAATTTCTGCAAGAAAACCTCTAAGCTCAGAGAGCACCAAAGACCCCACAGTCGTCCTCGTCCTCTTCCTCCTCCTCCCTGCAAACTCCACTTGCTTCTAGCACTGATGATGTCACCTAGTTGGGTCACGAAAAGTCTGCAAGCAAAGGATCCCTCTTTTCAACCCTGAGCTACTTATGTTCTCCTTTATCTATAGGGTAATATCCATATGAAGGAATGCTTGGTAGTACGAGTATTATACAGATAGATAGATAGATATTTTACTAGTAGAGGGTTCTGTTGGCACGTATATCATTTATTTATTTATTTATTTTAGTGTTCTTATATGCCGCCCTACTCCCTGGGGACTCAGGGCGGCGTACAACATTTAAAGAACAACTAAACAATATAAAAATTTAATAACAGTTAAAATGAAAATCATCTTAGCTAACCCCTCTGTTTTGACGTTAGCAATCAAAGGGTGGGGGAAAAAATGAGGTCTCGTTCTCTTTGTTCCCCTTGTGTCTGTGTGTTCTAAAAGAAGTCACTCTCCCTCTGTGATTGCTGCCAGAGTGGACATCTCAGGACAAACGGTGTCCTTTTGGCCTCACTCACCTCCTAATTGCTGGTGGTGGTGGTGGTGGTGAGGGGAATCACCTCTTTTTGAACCCACCACCCTTGATTTTCAGCAAAGGCGGAGGCTATTCAACTGGGCAAGAAGACAGGATGAAAAAAACAACAACCAGATCGCCAGCCAACTCGCCTGGCTGGAAACCTAACTTGACCTCCTGATGAAAGGATGGTCAGGAAACTTCACTCGTTGGCCTCCCAAAAAGTTGACCGATGTCGCTATGCATACTTGGGTACCTGGGACAGGAAACGAAACCTCGTTCTTTCCTGCCACAGGTCCTTTTGGTGAGAAAAGGAATGGAGAGAGAAAATCTCTCATCAGCACCTTTGGTGGTTTCATGTAGCCAGTCATGGTGTATTGTTGGCCACAGTCAACTGCATGCTAGTCCTGTCTTCACAGGATGGGCATGGATCCAAAGGGGGCCTGAAAGCTTCAACCAAGTGGGTCTCCTGGTACTTTATCACTTCCTGGAGTGGGTTTGGCCCAGACGTAACCTCTCTGTGGTCTACCCCAAAGCTGACTCACGTACTTCAGTCATGTTGGTGGGAGTGGCTGAATTCCCATGGTTGAAGATCAAGATGCTTTTCATGATTAAGACGTCTTTGAGGAGAACCTCAACAAGACTCATGTTCTCTTTGAGTTGGTCCTCTACAACTTTTGTCCATCTCCAAATGTTGGTTTTCAACCACTGGGCTGGATGAGAGCTTTCTAGGCTACTTCTCTGGGTAGACCACAGGTCCCCCAAATGTCTTGCGCTCCACTTCTCATCCGTGATCATGGGAAGGAGATCCTGCCCAATGGTAATGAAGGTTGACACTATCTTGGGTAACAATTACAATGGGGTGACCTTAGTTATGCTTTGTAGACCTCTCTTTAAAAAAAAAATACCCCTGCAGTTGGGCAAATCTGTGAAATACTGATAAACATATGTACAGTCCATAACAAACATAGGGGAGGAAAGTGAGGAGTACTAAACCTACGTGCATGCAAATATTTCAAAATATTTCATCTCTTCCACCCATATTCACAAGACACGGGATGCCAGTTGCTCGGGAAGATAACCCTTGTTATCTAACCAGCAATGGAAGGAAGGAACGAAAGAAGTTCAACTGTGGGTTGGATCTTCACCACCTTCTCAGACTTGCTTCCATAACCTCCCTGGGGCGTGCAACGCACAGCTTCCAACACACTGTAAATCTTGTGTTATTTTAGGGAGCGCTGCTCTTTGGAGGCCATAAAACATTGACCCACACAACTTTTACAAGTCCGTTCCGTCTACCTCCTTCCATTTAGATACTCGGGGACCCGAAGAGCCTTGCAGATGGAGATGACCTACAACTTTGAGCAGCTGTGGTTCAATGAGAAGGAATGTTGGTAGTTGTAGGCCAGCAACATCTGGAGGAATTCAGGTTTTCCATCTTTTCTTTCAACTGGCATGAAATGGATGTTTCATTTAAAACACAACCCCAGATCTGATATTTCTCATCCGTCACGTTTTGGCCCAGCACCAACCTATTTCTGTCTGGACAAACGTGGATGGATATTTTTCTCCCCTTCAGGTGCTCCTCAAATCAGTTGCAGCAATTTGCAGGCCAAGATATATATATCTTGGCCTGCAAATTGCTGCAACTGATTTGAGGAGCACCTGAAGGGGAGAAAAATATCATATATATATGAAGTTCCCTACCTTCTCCCCTCTTCTCTCTTCCCTTCCAAATGAAAACGAAACACAGGTAAAAACCGAAAACGAACCTACAGTTATAACCAAAGGACACCATGACAGAGGTAGCTGAAGCCTGCTTCCAAAGGACCCTCCAAGACAGGAGGAGGAAGAGGAGGAGGAAGAGGACGATGACGACTGTGGGGTCATTGGTACTCTCTGACCTTGGTTCTTTTCTTGCAGATGTTTCATGACCTAACGAGGTAATGTCATCGGTGCTAGAAGGGAGTGGGGTTTGTGGAGAGGAAGAGGAGGAGGAGGAGGAGGAGGAGGAGGAGAACGATGACAACAACAACGATGACTGTGGGGTCCTTGGTGCTCTCTGACCTTGGTTCTTTTCTTGCAGATGTTTCATGACCCAACAAGGTAATGTCATCGGTGCTAGAAGGGAGTGGGTTTTGTGGAGAGGAGGAGGAGGAGGAGGAGGAAAAAGGCAGACCCCCAACCTGAATTTGCACTTTCCCCCCTTTGAGGATGAAAACATTTTGCTTCTCATCCAAGAAGCTTCTTCAGTTCAGTCTTCGAGGAAAAACAAAGAAAGTCTGGTTACCTCTTGAACATTTGGGACCCACTCAACCAGTTAAACTGGTTGCCTCTTCCCAGGAACTAATCGACCTCCAAGTTCTATCCCTCTCAGGCAACAGGGCTGAGGATGGGGCTCGAACAAGGTTATTGTGAAAGTCTGCGATGGAAAGTTCTTCGGGATTTGACGTTGGCAAACCTCACAGAGCATCTCAACCTCAAACTGCAAATGTCAGCTCAACTTGAAGGATTTCCAAAGACACTAACTCTCTCCTCAAACTCAACTTCGCCCTCATTCTCTCTCTCTCCTCCCAGGGATTAAACACTCAGGGTGGGGCGGGTCGGGTCAGGAAGCCAACTTTCTCTGCCATCTGGAGCGCCCGAGGTTGTGGTTTGTTCTCACCCGAATGGCATCCAGACCGTGGCGATGGAGCCATTCTGCGTAAAAGCAACACGCTAACACGCCCCAGGAGCAACAATGTGCTAAATTGTGCCTCCGTGGTCCACGCCTGGGCCACGGAAGGGTTGGCTCCTCTGCAGAGGAGAATTGTGGTTGCTTTCCAGATTCCTTGCAGAAGGAGGACACCCAAGTTCAAGGCGAGGGGGCTTCCGTATACTCCAGCAGATGAGGACAGAGAATAAGGACTTGGCCCTCCGAGGCTGACCCCAAAGAGGACAAAATGGGAGGGGTTAGACTGCAAAGGCGGTTGCATTCAAACCTCCTTTTTTTTCAAAATGGAATTTTCCATGAAAAAATTAATACTGATATACGGAGTTCCTTCAGTTGGAAAGTTGGCAGAAAGTCCCCATTTCTCTTTGGGCATGGTCCTTCCCTCCCTCCATCCATCACTTATAGTGTTGTCTCAGCTACTTTTTTTTAAGTGTTATTTTTAAAACTAAAGAGAGAAAAGGAACTAAACCAGGGCTGACTTTAAGACTTGCAGACTTCGACTCCCATCATTCCACGCTAGCTGGGGAATTCTGGGAGTTGAAGTTCCTAAGTCTTAAAGTCACCAAGGTTGGGTAGCCCTGATCCTGACAGATGAAACATGGGCCAAGAAACAAGCTAGGAGGAACCATCGGTCGCTGAGCAGGAGTTTGTCAACTTTAAGGCTTGTAGACTTCAACTCCCATCATTCCACGCTAGCTGGGGGATTCTGGGAGTTGAAGTTCCTAAGTCTTAAAGTCACCAAGGTTGGATAGCCCTGATCCGACAGATGAAACATGGGCCAAGAGACAGCTCGGAGGAACTATCTGTCGCCCAAGTAAGAATAGATTGGGGGAGGGTCCCTTGTCCCTCTTGTCTACTGAAGCTTCATTCTGGGCAAGGGAAGCTCTTCAGGTTGGGTGATGCCCCAGTTTTCTTCCCCAGTGTCACACACACACACAAACACACACACACACACACGTACAAAGGGGAGACGAACAGCCAAGGAGGATTTGGAAAGGCAGGCAGTCGATAAAGCAATTTTAAGGCAGACTGTCCGGTTGTGTGGAGGGTTTAAACGTCACCCTGTTCCTGAAACTGGGAAAGGAATTTTGGTTGACTGAGAATCTAGCAGCAGCAGAATTAGCAGCATGGCTGAATGGAGATTACATTATGGTTGACCACCTTGGTCATCTTGGTCGTCTTCTCGGGTTCTCTGGCGGCAACGCGGAGCACGTTAGCAGCTTTCGCCCTCTTGGCGCTCAGCCCTCCTGTGACCTTCCCACAAGAGCTGGCAAGGTCTTGAGAAGGCCTCTCCACTTGCTCTCTGGTGGTTGCCATGACCTCTAGGCATAGGGAGAGGATCCATGTTCGGACGAAGCAAAACTTGGCTCGGTAAAAGAGGTCCAAAGAGATCCAGTCTTCTCCGGAAAGAAAAGGCTTGAGGTCTGTGAGCATTTGCCGAGGGCACAAAGATTGAGCTCCCCTTCCCTTACCAAAACCTACCCTCTTTCTCTCGAACTCGTGTTCTTTTCTGTCCCTCTCCTCTCCCTCCTCTAATTTCTCTCTATAAATATTAGGTGAAACGTTGATCTATGTTTCTTGCCGTAATCTGGATCCGGAAATGCAGAAAACCAAAACTTGACTCCAAAGACGTACAAAAACTGAATCTAAATAAAACCCCTAACACAGTTCCTACGAGATGGACGCGGTATTGAGTAACACATGCTTTCTTCTCTCCCCCACCCACCCAACACCCACCCCGACGACCCGCCCTGGAAAGTCCTTTTTTGGGGGGAGGGCGGTCTTGCTTTTTCTCGCTAGGTAAGATACAATTAATACAAATAATCCGGCTCGCCGCTGTTTGACCCCTCCTTCGCCAGAGTTCCGGGTCTCCTCGGGGGCAAAGAAAACGGAAGACAGAACCGGTTGCAGTCTATAAATGCCCCTGGCGCGGAAACAACACCGGGTGACAGTTTGAGCAGCTTGTGTTTTTTTAAAAAAATGATACTGATAAAACGAGAGGTGGAATGGTGCGTCTCCTTGCCTGCCGCTGGCGGGGAAGCCCTCTGTGTCTTTCTCTGTCTGTCTGTCTGTCTCTCTGTCTGCTGCGCCTTAGCGCTTGGCGTTAGGCAAAGTTGAAGCCATGATGGTCCTGTTGATTGTGCTCTTCAGCATTGGGATCTAAACAAGCACATTCGCCCTGCAGATCGCAAGACATGGGGAACGGGATGACCTGTAAGAGAAGAACAGGGTCAGAAGAGACCTTAGAGGTCTTCTAGTCCAACCCCCTGCTCAACAGAAGACCCTGCCCCAGGGGTGTCACACTCAATGTTAGATAAGAATTACTCTCATCAGAGGCGAAATAGATCTTTTCCCTGGAACTCTGACATTATAAAAAGAAACCGCAGTTTAAATACTAAAGTAGAAAATATTTATTTCTGTACAAAAACAAATAAATCACATCTTGGCTATAAAAAAAGGGTCTTGCTCCTTACAGAAGCTGAAGAAGAAGGAAGGAACAAAGAAAGGAATGTACCCATGCGTACTAGGAACATATTAATCACGTGCTCAGGAATAAACCATTATATTTGATAGGGATGCATCTCCACTACATATACATGTAACAGGCAATATAAAATCACTGCCTGACACTCTGATAGGCTTCCTTTCTGCAGAAGGAAGTCAATTTTCGAAAGATTGCGTCAGGAAAGGGCAGGGACCGAGCTGGCGATGGGCAGGTGAGGAACGAAGTCCCCAGTGTCTTTTCCCATCTGCGCTTCCAGCGTTAATGGTTTGATTCCCCTCCCTTGCTGGCCGATGCCACAACCTGTTCCCCTTTCTGGTTTCAACATTTGCAACACTCCGTCTATCCCTACTGGCACCCCGATTTGTTCCTTCTAGGGCAATTTAAAGAAGAACATCTGCCAGTTTCTCTCGTGACGACATCCACAGGGGCTTCTGGAAATAGACAAGGTATTTATAGATACACTTTCGCCACCTAGGCTCTCCCCCTGGACATGCTTTGCCCTCTTGAATTGCTTCTTACAAACCACAGGAAGTATTAGTACCGCTTTATAAAGCCTTAGTAAGGCCACACCTGGAATACGGTTTTGGTCACCAGGTTACAAAAAAGATATCAAGACTTTGGAAAAAGTGCAAAGAAGAGCAACTAAGACGATTAAGGGCAGGGGCGGGTTCTTAATTTTTTTGCTATCACTCTGTTGGTGTGGCTTATTTTGTGGGTGTGGCTTGCCAGCAATGTGATTGTGTGGGCGTGGCTTGCCGGTCATATATTAGTTATTTCAGAGAGATGTTACTACTATTTTTGCTATTTTATACCTTACATGAAAAGCTTTGCATACAAAGTGTGTGTTACACAATGGCAACACAGCAACCTTTATATGCAGAAAATGCTATAGTTAAAAGACAAGCAAGTCTCATACAGCATTTTTGGTTTCAGTCATGGATTCCTTAGATGAAAATATTGAGACTGTTAAAAGAACAGTATCTTTTAACAGTCCTCAATGTTTTCGTCTAAAGAATAACAGTATAAAACTGTATAAAATTAACAGTATAAAAGGTTAAGCTTTCGGAAAACGCCCACTTTGGGAAGCTTTAGGCAAAAGCGAAGGAAAAGTGTCAAATGCGAGCTTCTTATTATTTTCAAGCAAAGGAACAGGGAAAGACTTAATTGTCAGGTTTCTGGGCATGCGCAGAAGAAAATGTAAAAATTTTTTTAGAAAATTTAAATGGCGGCGCCCAGGCACCGGCAACCCGACCGCATCGGTACTGTGACGTCACCAGCAGGCCACTACCGCTGCTATAGAGTGGACCGCACCAGTAGGAACCCACCACTGATTAAGGGCCTGGAGATTAAAACATATGAAGAACAGTTGCAGGAATTGGGTATGGCCAGTCTAGAGAAAAGAAGGACTAGGGGGGACATGATAGCAGTCTTCCAGTAATTTGAGGGGCTGCTCCAAAGGAGAGGGGGGGGTCAACTTATTTTTCAAAGCACCAGAAGAGAGAACAAGAATCAATGGATAGAAACTTAATTAAGAGCCGAGGTGGCGCAGCAGTTAGAGCGCAGTACTGCAGGCCACTTTAGCTGACTGTGATCCGCACGTTCAAATCTCACCGGGCTCAAGGTTGACTCAGCCTTCCATCCTTCCAAGGTAGGTAAAATGAGGACCCAGATTGTTGGGGGCAATGTAAATATACATTGCTTACTGGTGTAAACCGCTTAGAGAGTGCTGGCACTGTGAGGCGGTATATAAAGCTCACAAATAAAACAAACAAACAAACAAACAAACAAACAAACAAACAAACAAACAAACAAACAAACTCATCAGGGAGAGAAGCAACCTGGAATTAAGGAGAAACTTCCTAACAGTGAGGACGATTAACCAGTGGAACTGCTTGCCTCCAGAGTGCTCCATCACTGGAGGTTTTTAAGAAGAGATTGGACAACCACCTATCTGAAGTGGTGTAGGGTCTTCTGCTTGAGGAGGGAGTTGGACTAGAAGACCTTCCAAGGCCCCTTACAGCTCTATTCTGATTGATTGATTGATTGATTGAGACACTTTCCAGAGTCTCAACAAAATCCAAATCCAACAGCAAATACCTTTTCAGCGGTCCAGAATTACTGGGCAACCTATTTTTTTAAAAACGTTGCCTGTAGCTTTAAAATATTACAGCAGCTGAATTCTTAAGAATGAGCTCACCAGGCCAAGGGAGAATTGGCCTCTCTTTGAAATGCAAAAAGTTTGGGGCGTTTTGATATAGATTATCTCTTTTCTCCTTCTCTCTCTCTGTCATCAAAGGTATTCATCAGCTGGGCTGGCCAGACGGTTTTTGTTAATTTATTCCAAAGTTGGGCCCTTCATAAACCTCAGCGAGGCTTTTAAAATTCCAAAGGAGAAGGAAACTAGCATCTTGTAAGATAAGGGCACTTCAAAGGCAGGTGGGCCCCATCGAAGGAGGAGGGTGAAACACAAGCTGGGGGAATCCTATATAAACTTCATTTCCCCTTCTGCTAGGGACTGATAAGTAGATCCATTACACTTCCAGGAGATAAAAACAGAATATAACGGAATAACCAAGTTGGAAGGGATCTTGGAGGTCTTCTATTCCCACCCCTCCCCCCTGGGAAACCCTAGACCCGTGATGGCGAATCAGATACAGATACAGATTAACAGAGTTGGAAGGGACCTTGCAGGTCATCTAGTCCAACCCCCTGCCCAAGCAGGAGACCCTACATCTGCCTCTACCTAGGATCAAACTCACAACCTCTTGATTGTGAGGCAAGAGCATGCCTGCCACAAGTGGCATGCGGAGCCATATTGGTGGGCATGCTCAGGTCCGGCGCACATGCGCGTGCCGGCCAGCTGATTTTGGGGCCTTCTGGGCCCACTGGGAGTCGGGGAACAGGCTGTTTCCAGCCTCTGGAGGGGGGGGGAAGGTCCAGTGTTGTTGTTTTTGCTTCCCCCAAGCTCCAGAGCCTTGGGAGGGCAAAAACGGTGTCACGATGTGAACACTGCCAGTTGAGCGCCTCTGCAATATTTCTAGGTTTATTGTATTTTCTAATCAAGCAGACATGTGATATGTTTTACTGCGCATGTCTGCATTCCAGGAGTCTCCTCCATTTTTCTTCTCCTGTGAGCCTCGCCCGAGGTAGACGTGATTTCTTAGCTGAGACAATGTAGCTTAATAAGGTTTATATTCCTTTTGTTACTTTTGTACTGAAATAAATATTTTGTTAATTAGAATTGAATCTCGGTTTTATTTTCTAAGTAAGAATGACTTCAAGGAAGCAAGATCCTATATCACCTCTTTGATAGGAATAATTTCCTATCCGTCAAACGGCCTTCCCCATCCCCCGGAGGCCCTCCAGAGGCCGGAAACGGCCCGTTTGAAAGTTGGGAAATGGGCCATTTCTGGCCTCTGGAGGGTCTCCAGGGGTGGGGTGGGATGGGGAAGGCTGTTTTCGTCCTCCCCTGTCACGTAGTGAATATTGTCAGTTGTATGTCTATGCAGGGTGATGCAACCCTATCCTAATATTATGGTACATTCCAATACAAGCAGAACACGTGATATGATCTTGTACCCATGTGTGCATTCCTAAACCACCATTAATTCTCTTTAACTTGGCTCTTGACCCGAACGGTCGGGTTTTCTTAGCAAAAATGTAATTATTCAGGATTTATTGTTTTTGTACCGAAATAAATATTTTCTATTAGACTTTTAATCTCGGCTTTATTTCTAACTGTCTGAATTCCAAGTAAAGATCCAAATCGCCTCTATGAGATTTATTCTCACCTCTCAACATCCCCAGGCTCCTAGAAAGACTCAGAAGCCTGGGGAGAGCAAAAGAACGGGACTTTTGGTCCAACCGGAAGTCGGCAAATGGAACGTTTCCAGCCTCCAGAGGACCTCTATGGGGGGAAGCTGTTTTTGCCCTCCCCAGACTCCTAGAAAGGCTCTGAAGCCTGGGGAGAGCGAAAAACAGGTGTGCCATCATGTGCTGGGAGCAGGGGGAGGTTTTCACGCACGCATGTGCAGGGGGGTCGCATGGAATTATGGATGTGGGCATGTGCACACGCAACCCCCCCGTGCGCCCCCCCCTTTTGGCACACGAACCAAAAAAGATTCGCCATCATTGCCCCAGACCATTTCAGACAAATGGCTGTCCAGTCTCTTCTTAAAAACCTCCGGTGTTGGAGCGTCTACAATTTCTGGAGGCAAGTCATTCCACTAATGAGTTGTTCTCACTGTCAGGAAGTTTCTCCTTGGTTCTAGGTTGCTTCTCTCCTGGATGAATTTTCATCCATTGTTTCTTGTCCTGCTTTCGGGTGCTTTCGAAAATAGGTTGACCCCCACTCCCCTCCCCTCTTTTTTATGGCAGCCCCTCAAATATTGGAAGACTCCTACCATGTTGCCCCTAGTCCTTCTCTTTATTAGAGTAGACATACAGAGCAAATCTAAGGCATTTCAGTTAAAAATTAAAGCTTGCTCACCTTCCTTCTTAAGAATCTCTAACTTGTTTCTTTTTTCCTCCGAGGTTTACTACAGGAGAATCTACACAAAGGATGTAAGACAATGTGTAGTTGTCAGGCAGTGATTTTATATTGCCTGTTATATATATATGCAGGGAGATGCATCCCTATAAAATATAATGGTTTATTCCTGAGCACGTGATTAATACGTTCCTAGTACGCATGTGTACATTCCTTTCTTTTGTTCCTCCCTTCTTCTTCTGCTTCTGTAAGAAGCAAGACCTTTTTTATAGCCAGGATGTGATTTATTTGTTTTTGTACCGAAATAAATATTTTATACCTTAGTATTTAAACTGCGGTTTTCTTTCTATAATGTCAGAGTTTCAGGAAAAGATCCATTTCGCCTCTGATGAGAGTAATTCTTATCTAACAGTAGTCCTCCTCTTAGCAGAGTCCCCAGTTTCTGGTGTTTTAATTGCAAATGGGAAAAAACAGCAGTTGCAATAGAAAGGAGGCGTCCAAAGGAAATTACATTTTCTTGGACTGAACACGCAATGGCGAGAAGGCCAACTTTACCTTTTTGGTCTTCACCGTTGAGACACAGCAATCTCCGTCATCGTAGTTGCAAAAGGCTCGGTTGTTGACCGGATCGCAATAGTTGTCACCTCCAAAAGGCTGGAAAAGGAGGAGAAAAAGATGGCGACAGTCAGCGTGGAACATTGGGAATCGGCCACAAATTCCCACCATCTCTGGAGAACGATAAGCGAGAGGCATTCATGTTTTTAGTGGAAAATGCAGAACATATCCAGTTCAGCCACCCGGTTACTCTGTGAAAAGAAAAGTGCCCAATACATTTGATAGATTATTATTCATTATTTATTTATTATTGCATCGAATAATCATAGACTTGTGTGTGGGTATGTTCCTCCTTTGTTAAGCCTTGTCTCCATATTCTCTGCAATTCCATTGCAAACAGACACAAAGGTACATTTTTCTTCTTGCAATAATTAAATTAAAAGAGTAAAAGTAAAAGAGCCGAGGTGGCGCAGCGGTTAGAGGCAGATACTGCAGGCCACTTTAGCTGACTGTGATCCACAGGTCAGCGGTTCAAATCTCACCGGCTCAAGGTTGACTCAGCCTTCCGTCCTTCCGAGGTAGGTATAAAATGAGGACCCAGATTGTTGGGGGAAATATATAAATATACATTGCTTACTGGTGTAAACCGCTTAGAGAGTGCTTGCACTGTGAGGCGGTATATAAATCTCAGAAAATAAATAAATAAATAAAATAATTAAATTAAATTAAATTAAAAGTTCTTATAGGCCGCCCAATCCCGTAGGACTCAGGGCGGCGTACAGCATGAATAAGTACAGTAAATAAAAAACAATTTAAAATCATAACATAAAATTGTTTTAAAAAAACAACAAAAACCATTCATCCAGGGTGAATCACTCACTTTAGCCATTTGTCGTTTAAGATCAGGAAGCACCAAACTCAGCCGCTTCGAGACTTGTGGACTTCAACTCCCAGAATTCCTCAGCCAGCCATAGGGAATTCTGGGAGTTGAAGTCCCCAAGTCTTGAAGAGACCATGTTGGCAGACATCCGTGTTTGATCATTATCAAAGCTTGCAAGACTGTAAAGTTTTAGGGGACTACAAAATGTTGAAACACGTTCTAAGACCTCAATGCTTGTACTTGGGACTTTGAGGATAATAAACTTGTGTTCTGTAAAATAAAGCAAATCATATTTTGCACCATTTCTGCTTGTCCGTTTTCATTCTTTTACAAATCCATTGTGAGACTCGGAGGATAGAAACAAACTCTTTCGTATTTAAACAAAATAAGGGTCTGGTATCTATGGCCAAAACTGAAAACCGAGGATTGATTAACAATCTATAATAATTTTGGTCAAAAACAGGTATTCATGTTCACATTCCAAAGAGCATTATGTCATATTTTTTTTCCTTTTGGGGGAAGCAAACATATTCTGCCTTTGTGCCTGGCACAGTGCCAGCGAGGAGATAAGAAAAGAACAGGGCGATGTAATGCTGCATTCCAGTGATCTCGTCTTTGTTCTGCATTACGTCGTCTCTTATTTCTAGGGGAAACCTCAGTTTCTAGCCTACTCACTTGGCTCTGTGCCAGGGGCGATGTAATGCCACATTCCAATGATGTGGTCTTTTTGTGCATTACGTCGTCTCTTATTTCTAGGGAAAACCGGCCGGCTCCTGCCTGCCCTCCAACCTTCCCAGGGGCTGCCTGGTGGTCCAGAACCCCCAGTCCAATTTTCCAAAACCCTCTTGGCACAGGGCCAGGTCCCATTAAGGGCATCTGTGTGGCAGGGCGACATCATTGTGCCTTTTCATTGCATTGCCTTGGACCCCAAGTAGCCCAGTGTAGCCTGCCTCCTGCCTGCCCTCCAACCTTCCCAGCGGCTGCCTGGTGGTCCCCCAGGTAGACCGATGTAGCCTGCTCCTGCCTGGCTCCTGCCTGGCCTGTGCCACCCGGTGACTAAGGAAAGAAAGGGGCGACGTAATGCGCCATTCCAATGATGTCGTCTTTTTGTACATTACGTCGTCTCTTATTTCTAGGGAAAATCTAAATTTCTAGACTTTTCTCTTGGCACTGTGCCAAGGGCGATGTAATGCCACATTCCAATGATGTTGTCTTTTTGTACATTACATCATCTCTTATTTCTAGGGAAAAATTAACTTTCTATCCTATTCACTTGGCTCTGTGCCAGGGGCGATGTAATGCCACATTCCAATGATATCTCTGTTGTGCATTACGTCATCTCTTTCCCATTTCTAGGGAAAACCTAAGTTTCTAGCCTATCTACTTGGCTTTGTGCCAGCCTGGGACCAAGGAAAGAAAGGGGTGATGTAATGCTGTATTCCAACGGTGTTGTCCCCGAAGAGCGTTATGTCATCTTTTCTTTCTGGGGAAAACCCTGAATTTTCTGCTTTTTTTGCCTGGCACAGTGCCATCTAGGCACTGAGAAAAGACCGGGGTGACGTAATGCTGCATTCCTGGGGTGGGTTCCAACTTACCTCGCTGCTGGTTCGCTCCCTCCCTCCCGTGCCTCGTGGGCACGCCTTGTGGGCGCGCACATGCACAGTAATGAAAAATCCCCCCAAAATTAGAAAAAAACAAAGCCAAAAAAAGATGCCAACCACATGCACAGTGCCGGAACTCGGCTTCTGTGCATGCTCAGAAGGAAAAAAAAATAAAATAAAATTTATTTATTTTTTAAAAAAATAAAAATTCCAAAAAAAAAGATGGCGGCACCCACAGACTGGCACTGACCGATCTGGTTTGGTGACATAATCGTGACATCACCAACGGGTTGCTACCAGTTCGGGTGAACCGGTCTGAACAGGGAGGAACCCACCCCTGCTGCATTCCAATGATGTTGCCCCAAAACTCCACAAAATAACCAAATTCTCATTAGGACGAGCCCTACCTTTTCCCTTCCTGCTTCTTTCTAGTCCTGGCAGTTGGGAAGTTGGGAAGTTTAGGGCAACATTGTCCTTCGTTGTGATAATGTCACCCCAATGTGCACAACGTTGCCATCTCCTGCCTTGGACAGAGCCCTGACCTTTGCCTCCCTGGTGCTCCGGATGTTAGGCGACCTGCCCTTTTTTTGCAGACCAAATGGTGGGGTGATATCATCAGAGAATCAGATGATGTTGCCCCAATGTGCATGACATCACTTCCTCTTCTCTTGGACAGAGCTTTGCGGTTGCCTCCGTCTCGTTCCTCGACCTTCTGGGCAGAGGTGGCATTTACTTATCTTCCCTACCAGTTCGCAAATGCGAGCGCATGCACATGCACACGCACTTCATTTGCACGCACCACCACCACGCATGTGCCTGACCTTCCGCGCATGCACCTGGCCATGAAAACGTGGATAAATAGGATGGCATTATGTCTGGGGTGGGCACTGGCCCACCCAAAGTCACCGCTACCAGTTCACCCGAACCGGTCCGAACCGGCTGAATACCAACCTCTGCTTCCGGGTGTCCTCGCTTTGCAGAGCAAAGCTAAGTATTATATCACCTCAACATCACATGATGTCACCACAATGTGCAGGACATGCCTTGCTCATCTCTTTCGTAGATCCCCTGTAGTTTGCCCTCCGTGGTGCTCCCAAAAGTTGGGGGCCTCCTTGCTTTGTAGGAAAACCCCATAACAAGAGTCCCAAACTCGCTTTCCCATAAGGCAACTGGACTTTCTTGATTTCTTTCCCCTTGGAAACGTTTCGCTTCTCATCCAAGGAGCTTCTTCCGTTCTGAACTGAACGGAAGAAGCTTAAATGGACAAGAAGCTACTAAACATTTTCAAGAAGGGGGGGTGGGGGAAACACCCAAGAAAATCCAGTTGCCTTTTGGGAAAGCACCTTTGGGACATCCATAACAGAGGTGGGACTCAGCCGGTTCTGGCCAGTTCTGGCGAACCGGTAGCAGAAATTTTGAGTAGTTCGGAGAACTGGCAAATACAGCCTCTGACTGTCCCCGCTCCCATCTATTCTCTGCCTCCCGAGTCCCAGCTGATCAGGAGGAAATGGGGATTTTGCAGTATCCTTCCCCTGGAGTGGGGAGGGAATGGGGATTTTGCAGTATCCTTCCCCTGGAGTGGGGAGGGAATGGGGATTTTGCAGTAACCTTCCCCTGGAGTGGGGAGGGAATGGAGATTTTGCAGTATCCTTCCCCTGGAGTGGGGAGGGAATGGAGATTTTGAAGTATCCTTCCCCTGGAGTGGGGAGGGAATGGAGATTTTGCAGTATCCTTCCCCTGGAGTGGGGAGGGAATGGGGATTTTGCAGTATCCTTCCCCTGGAGTGGGGAGGGAATGGGGATTTTGCGGTATCCTTCCCCTGGAGTGGGGAGGGAATGGAGATTTTGCGGTATCCTTCCCCTGGAGTGGGGAGGGAATGGGGATTTTGCAGTATCCTTCCCCTGGAGTGGGGAGGGAATGGAGATTTTGCAGTATCCTTCCCCTGGAGTGGGGAGGGAATGGAGATTTTGCCGTATCCTTCCCCTACCACGCCCACCAAGCCACGCCCACAGAACCGGTAGTAAAAAAATTTGAATCCCACCAACTGATCCATAACTTGGATGGATTGCGAATCTCATCAGACCCCCCCCCCTCCGTAACAAGAGCTTCTAATTGTGGATGAGATACAGGCAAAGCTCCTGAAGGTTTAGCTGCAATGACCTTGAGTTAAGAAGGGTTGAGTCCTAGAATAAGTCTCTTCGTAATAAATGCAATTTGATGCTGGAATCGATTGGCTTGGGACATGACTGGGTTTCTGTTTCAAAGGCAGAGGGTGAATTGTTCTCTACTGGCAAGGTTTTAGGCCTGGATTTCCCTCCCGGAGTGAACGCGGGCTGAGCAGGACCTCAAATGTCCCTTCGAAGCCTTCTTCGTTCCTTCTCTCCAGGCCTTTTCAATGGGATAATTGTCCCTCTACCTTTCTCCAATGTTTTTAAGGAAGCTTATCTCATCCTCTCCCGGAAACCCCCCCCCCCATAAACCCCTCTTCCTTCTAACAACTTTAAACTGAGCACGTGCCAGAACCCTTTCTCCAAAGGATGAGTAGGGTGAGAAATATTCTTGATTAAATCTTGCAAGGGGGAAAAAAAAGTTGCATGAAACCCAGAGCTATCCTTGTGTGTGTGCTCTCTCTGTCTCTCTGTCTCTCCCCTCTCTCTGTCTCTCTCTCTCTCTCTGTTTCTCTCTCTGTCTCTGTCTCTCTCCCTCTCTCTGTCTCTGTGTTTCTCTCTCTGTCTCTGTCTCTCTCCCTCTCTCTGTTCTTTGTCTCTCTCCATCTCTGTCTCTCTCCCTCTCTCTGTCTCTTTGTCTCTCTCCATCTCTGTCTCTCTCCCTCTCTCTGTCTCTTTGTCTCTCCCCATCTCTGTCTCTCTCCCTCTCTCTGTCTCTCTCTCTCTCTGTTTCTCTCTCTGTCTCTGTCTCTCTCCCTCTCTCTGTCTCTTTGTCTCTCTCCCTCTCTGTCTCTCTCCCTCTCTCTGTCTCTCTCTCTGTCTCTGTCTCTCTCCCTCTCTCTGTCTCTCTCTCTCTCTGTTTCTCTCTCTGTCTCTGTCTCTCTCCCTCTCTCTGTCTCTTTGTCTCTCTCCCTCTCTGTCTCTCTCCCTCTCTCTGTCTCTCTCTCTGTTTCTCTCTCTGTCTCTGTCTCTCTCCCTCTCTCTGTCTCTTTGTCTCTCTCCATCTCTGTCTCTCTCTCTCTTACACACACACACACACACACACACACACACACACACACACACACACCCTTCAAAACAAGCAAGCTATTTTCGAAGGAGATGAGTTAAGTGCAAAACGTAAACACCGATCTATTAATGGCACAGTGAGGCAATTTTTAATCATAGGCCTCAAATACCTTCCTTCTTGCCTGCTGTGTTGTTTAAAAAAAAAAAAACCAAAAAAAACCCACCCACCTTCCACTTTTTCTGTGTGTAGAATGCCTTCTCTCTTCGGGAGAGGCTAAAACTTGTGGGTAATTTTTTTTTATCTCGAGGAAAAGTGTGAAAAAGCATGAGGTAAGCGTAAGCAGGAAGCTCGGAAGTGAGAAGAGATGATGAGGATAATAATAATAATAATATTTTTCAAAAAAAAAAAAACAAGTGAGAGAGGAGAGAAACATTATGTGTATAAATGTTTCGAGCAGGCAGGCCACCTTGGTCTGAGGTTGAGATTTGACTTGGGACTACACAAGAAGATAGATGGAACACACACAAAAAACAATCCAACCTGAATTAGTCTTAATTCCAAAAAGTTAATAGACTAATTCAGTGTCTTTTTAACCAATCTATCCCTTTTGCATTTTTTTTTTAAAAAGCTAGCCATTTCCGAAGAAGATCAGTCTACACTCTTCATTTTGAAGGAAAGTTTTGCAGGCATCTCCTCCAAAGTTTCTTCTATTACAACATGTAGGTCTGAATGTTCTAAACAAATTAAAAGAATGGGTTAAAGATAAAAGCCTTACTCTCTTAGAATAAGAATGGAATAACAGAGTTGGAAGGGACCTTGGAGGTCTTCTAGTCCAACCCCCTGCTTAGGCAGGAAACCCTACACCACTTCAGACAAATGGTTATCCAACATCTTCTTAAAAACTTCCAATGTTGGAGCATTCATAACTTCTGGAGGCAAGTTGTTCCATTGATCTTGACCACAGACAACCTCTTAATATGGAACTGGTTTTTCACCATCATCATCTCTCTCTCTCTCTCTCTCTCTCTCTCTCTCTCTCTCTCTCTCTCTCTCTCTCTCTCTCTCTCTCTCTCTCTCTCTCTCTCTCTCTCTCTCTCTCTCTCTCTCTCCCTCCCTCCCTCCCTCCCTCCCTCCCTCCCTCTTTTACATCCCAACCTAGTTTTCTTTCCTGAAATTTGCCCCATCCAAACACAAACCAGGTTTGATCCTGGCTTTACTTTGGGAGATTAGAACAGGTCAGCGGAGTTTTGCTACTTACCGGAGTTGAGGGACAGATTTCCAACTGAATGGCTTGTTCGCTGTTGAAGCATTTTTTGTTTGAAGTTGGCAAAAATAAATGAAGGATAACAAGTGTATGGAATGACCCCCAAGGCCACCATCATAGATTATGGTTGTGAAAGGGGAACAATGGAGCTGACAGAGTTGAGGAGAGAGCGAGAGAGCGAGAGCGAGAGCGAGAGCGAGAGCGAGAGCGAGCGAGCGAGAGAGAGAGAGAGAGAGAGAGAGAGAGAGAGAGAGAGAGAGAGAGAGAGAGAGAGAGAGAGGCTCCACTCTGTAGTAAGTGGAAAACCCAGAGAATTGGACTTTCTTACTCACCTCACAACCTTTGATGCAGTGAATCAACGCAGGGTGAGGATACCACTTAAGTGCTCCTGTGCAGACCACTTTCTAGAAGATTGAATGGAAGAAGGGAGATATGGAGAGATTAGGAACATTCAACCTAAGCAAAGGAGCAAATTTTCTTGACCCAGGTCTAATTCTTCACATGGTCCTTCCTTAAAAATCAAATGTCATCCCCCCTGTAGGTTTGGTGCATTTCAGGACCTGGAATTCCTCCAAGTATTTACAAGAACGGTGAGACACCCAAGGGTTGCAATAACAGAAAGCTCAAGATTAAAAATAATATTTAAGGTTCCACCACGGTTGATATTTCGTTTGCAAGAGGGGAAAGGAGCCTCCGCGGTGGAAAATAGAGACAGGCAAAAGAAGGGGGAGAAATTTTGGTAATGAGGTCAAGATTTTTCCCCTTCCTACTATTAGCACAAAGAAGGGTTTTCTTAAAGTGGTCATCTACGTACATAAACACTTTAGGAATAGGGCGATGGATATTTATGTACGTAGATGACCCCTCTAAGAAAAAGTGTAGGAAATATTAAGCTAAAGAAACATATGAAGACTGGTTGCAGGAATTTGGTATGTCTAGTTTAATGGGGGGGGGAGAACTACATTGGATCCTAAATAAATTTAGCTTTTCTTCCAATATCTCAGGGGTTGCCACAAAGAAGAGGAGGTCAACCTATTTTTCCAAAGCACCTGAAGGCAGGACTTCTTCTTCTTCTTCTTCTTCTTCTTCTTCTTCTTCTTCTTCTTCTTCTTCTTCTTCTTCTTCTTCTTCTTCTTCTTCTTCTTCTTCTTCTTCTTCTTCTTCTTCTTCTTCTTCTGCTTCTGCTTCTGCTTCTGCTTCTTCTGCTTCTGCTTCTGCTCCTGCTCCTGCTCCTGCTCCTGCTCCTCCTTCTCCTTCTCCTCCTCCTCCTCCTCCTCCTCCTGCTCCTCCTCCCCTCCTCCTCCTATTATTATTATCATTATCATTATCATTATCATTATCATTATCATTATCATTATCATTATCATTATCATTATCATTATCATTATCATTATCATTATCATTATTATTATTATTATTATTATTTTCTTTGGCCATCAGCTCCTCCAGATATCTTGGACAATAACGTCTAATGGTTCCAACCAGCATGGTCAGGAACTCTGAAATTTGCAATCCCCAATCCTCTTGCAAATTTATGGCAAGCTTTCAACTTCTCTACAGTACGACCCATCAGGGAGCCGAGGTGGCGCAGTGGTTAAAAGCAGCACTGCGACCTTCAGCTGATTGCTAGTTCAGCAGTTCAGCTGTTCAAATCTCACCAGGCTCAAGGTTGACTCAGCCTTCCATCCTTCCGAGGTGGATAAAATGAGGATCCCAGATTGTTGGGGGCAATAGGCTGACTCTGTAAACCGCTTAGAGAGGGCTGTAAAGCACTATGAAGTGGTATATAAGTCTAAGTGCTGTTGCTAAGTGCTATTGCTATGTGCTCAGGATCACAAATAGACCAAGATCACTTTTCAGCGGTAGAAGCCCCTCCATCTTCGGCACCTTCTCTGAGGCACCCTTTCCCTTCTTTCCCTTCTTGCCATTGTCCAAATTTCTTGGCTAAGCTGTCATCCCTTGAACCACCGTCGGTGGTGGGGATGGTGGCCTCAGAGAGGCCAGTTTGCAGAATCCTGCGGATGGCCAGGACAAATAGAGCAGCAGACCACAGTCTGGACAAACAAGGTCAAGGGCAGTGGAGGTCAGAGAACACCACAAGCCACAGGACACAGCAGTGTGTGTGACAAACATCCCAGGCATTCGGTAAAGGGTGTCCCCGCCATCCTGTAATTTTATCCGGCAGCAGCTAAATGGCTTTTCCTGAACAATTGAGTTATCAAATTCGTTGTCACGTCGCCTAACCTTTCTGTATGTTCAGCAAACCTCTCATAATAAAAGCTTTTTGTGTGTGTGTGTATTCTGGATGAAATCATCCTCTCCCCTGGCTTCCCCCTCCCTCCAAATCCTGCTTGCTTTCTCTTTCCTTTTTTTCCCCCTTTCGTTTTTATTACCGGTTAATTTTCTTTCTTTCTTTCCAGCTACCTAATGAGACCTCCAGGGATACACAGGTATAAAATGTGTTATGGTTTTCCCGTCTAAAAGCCAGCATCAATAAAGGACCCATGGCAGGTGGGGAGGAAGGGAGGGAGGGAGGGAGGGAGGGAGGGAAGAAAGAAAGAAAGAAAGAAAGAAAGAAAGAAAGAAAGAAAGAAAGAAAGAAAGAAAGAAAGAAAGAAAGAAAGAAAGAAAGAAAAAAAAGAAGGGAAAGGGAAAGGGTTGAAGGGATGATGGGGGAGGGAGGGAGGAAAAAGAAGGAGGGAGGGAGAGAAGGAAGGAAGGAAGGAAAAAAAGAGAAAGGAGGGAAGGGGAAGGGGAAGGGATGAAGGCATGAAGGGAGAGGGAGGGATGAAAAGGAAGGAAGGAAGGAAGGAGAAGGGAGAGAAAGGGAAAGGGAGGAAGGGTTGAAGGGAGGGGAGGAAGAGAGGGAGAGTGGGAAGGAAAGAGGGAAAGAAGGAAGGAAAGAAAGAGGGAAGGAAGGAAGGAGAAAAGAGAAGGGAGAGAAAGGGAAAGGGAGGAAGGGTTGAAGGGAGGGGAGGAAGAGAGGGAGGGTGGGAAGGAACGAGGGAAGGAAGGAAAGAAAGAGGGAAGGAAGGAAGGAGAAAAAAGAAGGGAGGGAACGGGAAGAGGGAGAGAGATGAAGGAAGAAAAGGGCGAGAGGGAAGGACTTACTGTGTTGAAGAGCAATAAATCCATTGATGGGAACAACACTTTTTCTCTATTTTTGCCAACCCGTCTCTGTACTTTTTTTTTTTACTCTTACCTTTACTCGTGGAAGTTTCATCCAGTGTTGGATGTCCTGCAATGTTTCATTGGCAGGTAACAGGATGGGCTCAGTGTGATGTTCCGGGCATAAGATGGTGCATTCAGCTCCTTTGAAAGGATAAAAAGAACGAGAGGAAAGCAATGCTTTCCTATCACAGGTCTTCACACATACTACGCTGGCACTTACACACTCCTTGAGGTGAATACTTCAACAGCATCTATTCTGCAAGCTGCCTACTATTGGCCCCCCGAATATTGTTATTGTGGACACGTCAAACAGGCAGTTTATAGCCTCCACTTAACAGATTTCAACGCAGCAGTAAAACCCGTTGGTAGCTCCAAAGGCAGAGCTGCTCATTCAAAAGTAGATCTAACAGATCGATTGGCCTGATTCTATAATTCATAAGGTGACTTCTATGCTCAGGCTAAACAGGGAAGGAGGTAAAATCCTGAATATAAGCTAGTTGGGGGGGAAAATGGGAGACCAACAGGAGGGATTAAATCTTCTAATGTAGGTCTAACTTCATGGATTAAATCTGCCAGATTCAGAGATGCTATACCTCTGAATAGAGAATAGAGAAAGAACCAATACAACACAACACAATGGTGTCAGCAGTAGGATTAACTTGTAGGCATCTGAACCAACCTCAGGGCTCTGTCCACCAATAGCAACTTGAAGCTTCACTTGAAGACAGAAGGCCCAAGAAGTCAACTGGATAATGTCTAAGTTCCAATATCTAAGGAGCTGCCCCAAAGATGAAGAGGGTCAACCTATTCTACAAAGCATCCGAAGGCAGAAGCAATGGATGGAAACTTATCAAGGAGAGAACCAACCTAGAACTAAGGAGAAATTCCCTAATGGTCAGAACAATTAATCAGTGGAACGACTTGCCTCCAGAAGTTGTAAGTGCTCCATCACTGGAGGCTTTCAAGAAGAGTCTGCACAACCACTTATCTGAAATGGTGTAGGGTTTCCTGCCTGAGCAGGGGGTTGGACTAGAAGACCTCCAAGGTCGCTTCCAACTCTGTTATTCTGTTAATACTTATCTGGCTCCCAGAAGTTAGCCTGCATAGAGCAACCTCAAAACACGGCATTCTAAATTCTAAGCAAAAATCCAGAAATAAGATGGATGCTATCAAGGAATTAGCAATCTGCAAGAAAATGTGGGCTTGGTGAAATCCATTTTTTTTGCTACCGGTTCTGTGGGCGTGGCTTGGTGGGCGTGGTGTGGTGTGGATTGGTGGGCGTGGATTGGTGGGCGTGACAGGGGAAGGATACTGCAAAATCCACATTCCCTCCCCACTCTGGGGCCAGCCAGGGGTGGTATTTGCCGGTTCTCCGAACTACTCAAAATTTCCGCTACTAGTTCTCCGAACTGCTCAAAATTTCTGCTACCAGTTCTACCGAACCTGTCAGAACCTGCTGGATTTCACCCCTGGCTTGATCTACTTATAATCACTGCAAGCAACACATCTTTGAGAAGGAACTAAGGAGGAGGAGGAGGAGGAGGAGGATGATCCAGGAGTTAAAGCACTTCAGTTTCTAACAGTCCACCCAGAGTCTCCTTGTAGGGAAAATGGAGGGCATAGATATTTCATAAATAAATAAATCAACAGAATCCTTTTGAGGGAAGGCTAGATCCTTCCATTCTTCCCAGTTGAAGTTACTTCATCTGTAGGACCTGTCCAGGGTTCTGAAGGGAAGAAGGCTATCGCTCCCTAACCTTCAGCTGTGTTCTCTGGACACAAAAGAATAAATACGATGAATAAAATATCCCATTGTTAAATAACAGCGGAACATTTTTTTTTAAAAAAAAATTACTTTTAAAAACGTGCTTTTGTTCCTTTCCACGGCTGCAGTCCAAAAGGTTGTACGCTAACGGACAAAAAGTGTCATTCTTAAATCAGGCAGAGAAGTCAAGTCTGTGGCTGCAGCAGGGGTGGGTTCCTCCCAGTTCGGACCGGATTGCCCGAACCGGTAGCGACCCGCTGGTGACGTCACTGTCGGTGCTGGTCCGTGCACGCCACCATCTTTTTTTGGGATTTTGTGTACATTTTTCCCGTTCTGCGACTTGAAAAAGGGCCCTCCCACCTGCCCACGGGTGAATTCTGACCTTTATTTCTTCGCCCGAAGCACAGCTGATCAGCTCCTCAGCTGGGTTTCGGGCTCATTCTTGCTTCTGAGCATGCACAGAAGGCAAATCGCACGAGGGGATGTCGCGATGCAAACCGATGGCGAAGGTAAGTGGAACCCACCTCTGGGCTGTAGGTGGAATTAGAGGAGGGGGTCTCATTCATCATGGCAGAGATGCTAGCCACCAGTTTATTCAAGTTAATCTGCAGGGATCCTTTCTCTTTTTTATTAAAGTAATCCCTGAGGATAATGCATGGGAACCATTCAGAGATACAAGACTAGATCCCTCGAGCCTCGCTTCCTCTAGAAAATACCTCTTATAACCCTATGGGTACAGGGAGTCCTCCTCTTACAACCGCAACCGAGCCCAAAATTTATGCTGCTAAGTGAGAAATTTGCTGAGTGAGTTTGGCCCCGTTTTACGACTTTGCGGTTGTCAAATTAATAACATGGTTATTAAGTGAATCTGATTTCCCCATTGGTGTTGTGGCCCACCAGCTACCAGTGGAGCTGGCGGCAGACTCAGACGATGAGGTGGTTGGGGAGGAACTTGGGCCAGTGCTGGAGTCTGGGGAAGGCTCTGATGGATGCTCTGTGTCGGATGCAGAGATAGAGCCAGGGCCGTCCGACATTTCCCAGCCACCGGAGAGACAGCTGCCTTTGGAGGCTGAGATAAGTGGGGAGGAAGAACAGCTGGGGCCTGTTCCAGATGTGCATATGCGCAGAGCAGTTAGGAGAGGAGAACAGCGGAGGACAAGGAGTCGAGTCGGGAAGCAAAGCACACGTGGATGCTGAATGGCCCCTCCCTGGCTGGGGAATAAATAGAAGGAAAGGGGAGTGGTTGTCATAGGAGACAACAGTTCGTATTTCTGAAGATTTTGCTTATGGTGTTTTGTGCCACAAAGACTGCTTGCCAGAACTTAATTTGTAGCCTTTCAGCTGGGAGCCTTGCAATTACAGCAAGGAGTTGATAAGGTCTGTTGCTGCAGTTAACTCCTTGAAGGACTCTTGCCCTGACTTTTCGGTGGGTGAATGCAAATAATTCACAAGAGATAAATAAAGAGGAGGTTTTCATGACAAGGAGTCTGTTTCTTGTTTCTGCTAAGGCTGGGTCAGAACAATTGGCTTTGCTGGTCTGGTCGCAAAAAGGGATCACATGACCCCGCGGCCATCATAAATGTGAGTCAGTTCTCAAACATCCGAATGTAAATCATGGGATCATGGGCGATGAGCCTATCTAACCATCTCATTCTCTGCCCTCCCCTTCTCCTTTGGCCTTCCGCCTTTCCCAACATCAAGGTCGTCTCCAAGAAGACCTCTCTTCTCACTAGGTGGCCAAAGTATTTGGGCTTCGGCTTCAGGATCTGTCCTTCCAAAAGTATTTTATTTCCTTCAGGATTGATTGATTGGATCTCCTTGCAGCCCAAGGAAGACTTCTCCAACAATTCTTGCGCATAGGTAGCATGAAATAAACTCATCGTGTTTTTGGAACTCTATCCTGGCTCCTGATCCTAGGTAGTGGCGGATATTCTGCTCTCTGGGCACAATGAGTTATTATCTGCATTGGCGACAGGAAGGGCATCCGGCCAGTAATCACTGAGTTCCATTCAATTGCCCCAACTCTGCCCCGATTGCAAGGGATTACGGGGTCATTACAAGACCAAATAAATAAATAAATAAATAAATCCTGGCTCCTGATTTCTTATGCCTGATGTCAAGACATTATAGAGCCGAGGTGGCGCAGCGATTGGAGTGGGGTACTGCAGGCCACTTTAGCTGACTGTGATCCGCAGGTCAGCGGTTCAAATCTCACCGGCTCAAGGTTGACTCAGCCTTCCATCCTTCCGAGGTAGGCAAAATGAGGACCCAGATTGTTGGGGGCAATGTAAATATATACATTGCTTACTGGTGTAAACCGCTTAGAGAGTGCTTGCACTGTGAGGCGGCATATCAATGTCACAAACAAACAAACAAACAAACAAACAAACAAACAAACAAATAAATAAATAAATAAACAAACAAACAAACAAACAAATAAATAAATAAACAAACAAACAAATAAATAAATTTAATTTAATAATAATTTAATTTAATAAATGTTCTTATAGGCCGCCCAATCCCGTGGGTGGGATAAATAATAGATAAATAGATAAATAGATAAATAGATAAATAGATAAATAGATAAATAGATAAATAGATAAATAGATAAATAGATAAATAGATAAATAGATAAATAGATAAATAGATAAATAGATAAATAGATAAATAAATAAATAAGACAACACCCAGAAAGGACCATGGTTGGAGAAAAACAACCACAGACGGGCTGAGTATAACCAAGTCAAAATGATAAAGGATGGTGCTAGAAGAAGCAGACAACGCAAAGCACCCTTCAATGAGGCAAGACAATTAAGGGTCCTCCCTGCCTTTCTTTCTCCTCCTTCCACCCTTGAAATTGGGAAAAAAAAGCAGAATTTCTTTTTCTTTCTTTCTCGTTGCTCCCGTCTTTCCCGTCTCTGCCTCCCCGAAAAGCAAGTCAGATATTCTTTGCAAGCAACCAGCAAACCTTGGTGGGTATCAAAAGGTCACCTGTGCCTCCAGGGGGCAAAACACCATCGTCTGGAGAAAGGCAACTGCAGCCGCTCGTTCCTGCTCGTTGGCTTAATGCTGCAATTTACATGTCGGGAAGAAAAGCAGTCCTGGGATTGTTTTGATATACAATCCATAATTGGCTTCGTTATAGAGCGATGAGATCATTCGGATCACGTGCTCTTCCACCCCCCCCCCACCCCTTGGGACGGGTGCAGAGCAAGCCCTGATGCTCCACTATAGCTGGTCTATAATGAAGGAACGGGAGGTGGGAGGGAACACATGGAAGAGGGGGGGGGAGGAAATAAACACCCAGCTTCCCTGCCAGTTCGAAAAAGACAAAAAAGGGAGGCTGCAGAAAAGACAACACACCGTCTCGCCTTCTTAGGCTGGGATGTGTCTCCCCTTCCGGTCACCTTTATCGATGGCATATACCAGGGGTCGGCAACCTTAAACACCCAAAGAGCCACAAAGGTCCTAACTGGAAGCCCCCTGTTCAATTCTGGAGCCAATTGGAAGTCCAGTCCCCCCACCACAGAGTTTCCTCCTAGCGCAGCGTCCTTTTTCCTCTACCTATCCTAACCGAAAGCCCTAACAATTGTGGAGCTGATCGGCAACAGGGAGCCGCAGCAGAGGGATGAAAGAGCCACATGCGGCTCCAGAGCCGCGGGTTGCTGACCCCTGGCATATACCCAGAGGTGGGTATTCAGCCGGTTCGGACCGGTTTTGGCGAACCGGTAGCGGCAACCGCCCACCCAGATGTAATGCTGTCCTGTTTAGCCACGTTTTCAAGGGCGGGTGTATGCATGGAAGGCGTGGGTGCGAGTAAAGCGCATGCATGGAGGGCCGTGCGCATGGACGGAAGTGGGCGCACGCTCACATTTGCGATCCAGTAGGGAAGTTGGGGGAACACCACCTCTGCATATACCCAATCATCATGAGCAAGGATGCTTAAAGGAGAAATATGCTTTCCAGATGGACACGCAAGAGGAGAACGGAACTGGGTCTGAATTCCTGGCATCTGAAGAAAGGGCTAGAAAAAAAATTCCCCGATTTACATCAGGCAAATCCATCACAAAGAACATAGATAAGACTATAGATCAATAGACCATTCTAGATAACTTGGGGTAAGATAGCTTTTAAGGTCCGTGGGAGAAAGCATTCCCATTCACTACAGCCTAACTAGAATAACAGAATAACAGAGTTGGAAGGGACATTGGAGGTCTTCTAGTCCAACCCCTTGCTCAAGCAGGAGGCCCTATACCGTTTCAGACCAATGGTCGTCCAATCTCTTCTCAAAAGCCTCCAGTGATGGAGCACCCACAACTTCTGGAGGCAAGCTGTCCCACTCAGAATCAGAATCAATCTTTGTTATGGTCACAGACCAGCACAAAAGTTAAAAGTTAAAATAAATACGTTCTCTAAAAAGTATTGGAAAATAACTAAGCAAAGAAGTAATATGAATAAGGATCTGTAGCTATTTAGGTGTTTTTTTCCTTATTATAATTGCAGCACACAGAATTTTGCTACTGCATGAGCGGTGGCACTGTGGCTGGATTTGAATCCTGAAGGAGATGGTTCACATAGAAATTATCTGATCTCCCTAGAAAACTTTCTAACAGAGGGAAGAGCTGATGTCCTTGCAGAACTTGCAACACAATAGAACATGTGAGATATCTTCAACTTCCCCATTGCCACATGTACATATTTGTTTCTGCTATTGGGGTTTCTTCCTCTGATTAATTGTACTAACTGTCAGGAAAGTTCTTCTTAGTTCTAGGTTGCTTCTCTCCTGGATTACTTTCCATTCATCTGGCAGAGCTAGCATCAATCAGCAAAATTAGAAGTTGCGCCCATGGAGATCAACAAAGACAGAAGGCAACCCTTCTTGACTTGCTCCATCCATGGATGAACCTTCTGGCACCTGAAATCCTGACTTCCCACTTTAAAAATCGATTCAGGAGCTGCTGTTGTGGTTTTGAAATGCCAACCGAGGACAAAAGAAAAAAAGAAAAAAAAATTAAAAAAGAGGCGAGCTCAGGTCTGACTCCACTACCCTTCTTGTGTGTGTCTTATCAGGGGTCCCCAACCTTGGCAACATTAAGACTTATGGACTTCAACTCCCAGAATTCCTCAGCCAGCCATAGCAATAGCACTTAGACTTATATACCGCTTCATAGTGCTTTTACAGCCCTCTCTAAGTGGTTTACAGAGTTCAGCATATTGCCCCCAACAATCTGGGTCCTCATTTTACCCACCTCAGAAGGATGGAAGGCTGAGTCAACCTTGAGCCGGTGAGATTTGAACAGCTGAACTGCTGAACTAGTGGTCAGCTGAAGTAGGTTGCCGTGCTGCAGGTTGGATACCATGCTGGCTGGCTGAGGAATTCTGGGAGTTGAAGTCCACAAGTCTTAACGTTGCCAAGGTCGAGGACAGTGGTGGGCTGCAACCAGTTTAAGAACCGGTTCGGTGATTGCATGCTTCGTGCGTGCACACAAGCTTCACACGCCTAATGCAATTGCGCACAGCGTTCGAAATACAGCAAATTTGAAGCTCAGCTGCTTACCTTCTAAGGCAGCCCCGGTAAGTAGAACAGTGGAGGCGCGGAACTCAGCTGCACCAGAAAGAAGGAAATATAGGACTGGATAGGGCAGGGGTGGGTGGGCAGGGCCAGCTGATCGTAAGAACAAGAGCCGAGGTGGCGCAGCTGTTAGAGTGCAGTACTGCAGGCCACTTTAGCTGACTGTGATCCGCAGGTCAGCGGTTCAAATCTCACCGGCTCAAGGTTGACTCAGCCTTCCATCCTTCCGAGGTAGGTAAAATGAGGACCCAGATTGTTGGGGGCAATGAGCCGAGGTGGCGCAGTGGTTAAATGCAGCTACTGCAGGCTACTCCAGCTGACTGCTAGTTCAGCAGTTCAGCTATTCAAATCTCACCAGGCTCAAGGTTGACTCAACCTTCCATCCTTCCGAGGTGGGTAAAATGAGGACCCAGATTGTTGGGGGCAATATGCTGAACTCTGTAAACCGCTTAGAGAGGGCTGTAAAGCACTATGAAGCGGTATATAAGTCTAAGTGCTATTGCTAATATAAATATACATTGCTTACTGGTGTAAACTGCTTAGAGAGTGCTTGCACTGTGAGGCGGTATATAAATCTCACAAATAAACAAATAATAAGAAACTACCGGTTCGCCCAAACCGGTCCGAACCGGCAACAGCCCAGCACTGGTTGGGGACCTCTGTCTTAAATGACCCAACAAAGGTTCTTGATGTGAACTGAAACTTAGTGTTAAAATACCTATTCCGGAGCCCTCGGGACATTGCAACTTCAGGTCGCCGATCAACTGGGTGGGTGGGAAACAATCTCCTTGCATCTCTGGGCAGAGATGGAAGGACCCACTCCAGTTGCCATCCTTCCGACAACGAATCACGTTATTTTCATGGCCCTGGAAAGAGAAAGGAAGAGGTTAGGCAGGAGAACTAAGCAGCACCCAATAGAAGGAAGAGGATTTGATTCAGGATCTTAGTCCAACATCTCAATCACCACAACACATCAGGCTGCAGAAACAATTGTCAGGGAAATTTGTTGTTAGTTGCGAAGACGTGTCCGACCCATCACAACCCTGTTAGAGGGTGAGAATAAAATCTCATAGAGGCGATGTGGATCTTTTCTTGGAATTCAGACATTTAGAAATAAAGCCGAGATTAAAAGTCTAATAGAAAGTATTTATTTCGGTACAAAAACAATAAATTCTGAATAGTTACATTCTTGCTAATAAATCGTGACCGCTCCCGGTCAGAATCAAAGGCAGAAGAAGAAGAATGGAGAATCAGGAATGCACACATGCGCAGAAGATCACATCACGTGTCCTGCTTATATTGGAATGTACCATAATATTAGGATAGGGGGGCATCACCCTGCATATACATACAACTGGCAATATTCACTACGTGACAAACCCCATGGACAATGTTCCTCCAGGCCTTCCTGTCCTCTACCATCCCCCCCGGAGTACATTTAAGCTCACGTCGACTACTTCAGTGACTCCATCCAGCCACCTCATTCTCTGTAGTCCCCTTCTTCTTTTGCCCTCGATCTTTCCCAGCATTAGGCTCTTCTTCTCCAGTGAGTCCTTCCTTCTCATGAGGTGGCCAAAGTATTTGAGTTTCATCTTCAGGATCTGGCCTTCGAAAGAGCAGTCAGGGTTGATCTCCTCTAGGACTGACCGGTTGGATCACCTTGCAGTCCAAGGGACTCGCAGGAGTCTTCTCCAGCACCATAGTTCAAAGGCCTCCATTCTTTGGCGCTCAACCTTCCTTTTGGTCCAACTTTCACAGCCATACATTGCAACTAGGAAAACAGTAGCCTTGACTGTAGGCACTTTTGTTGGCAGGGTGATGTCTCTGCTTTTTAGTATTTTTAGTCAGGGAAATACCAAGGGTGCAATTATCACCCTCTTCATGGCAGGACAGAATGAATGCTGTTATCTCCAGTTCATCTGGAAGAGCTTTATTTTTTTAAAAAAAAATGGGGAACGGAACTTTTTTAATGGGAGTTTGCAACTGGAGATGGTAGGGCTTGAGCTTGTTATGCTTCAGAGGAAGAGTAAGCACTCTGCTACAGATCGATGGCCCTCGTATTTTTGGTCAAATAGGCAGAATTAAATATGGACCTGAACCTGGCTCATCCGTGTCTTAACTGGTTCAAAGTAGCTACTGTGGGTTTCAAGCAGGTGGTGTAGGAGATGACCAGGCTGAGCCTGAGGGAGGGGTCAAATACGTCATTAGCCTTGAGTCGCTTCACGCCCCCATAGGAGATCTAAGTGCAGCCCACCTTGAATTCCATTGACCTTTATCTACGGCCAATTAGCCTTAAGGAGAGTCCTTGGTGCTGAACTTGGATGTTTTCCTGCAGATGTTTCATTACCCAAACTACTAACGTCATCAGTCCAGACCCCCTCTAGGGTACTGATGATGTTACCCCTCTAGGGTACTGATGATGTTACCTAGTTAGGTAACGAAATATCTGCAGGAAAACAACCAAGCTCAGAGACCACCAAGAACCCCACAGTCCTCCTCCTCCTCCTCCTCCTCTTCCCTCCTCCTCCTCACAGCAAACTCCACTACCTTTTAACACTGATGATGTTACCTAGTTGGGTAATGAAACCATCTGCAAGAAAACAACCAAGCTCAGATATCACCAGGGACCTCCCATTTCAGTCCTGAGCTACAAATATTCTCCTTTAATCTACCTTAACCGTTAGTAGTTCAGATTCTTGTAAAGAGTGTTAGCATGCAATAAATTTGTATTCATTTGGGACCACCCAGCCTCCTGCTTTCCTGTGCTTTGACAGGTAGAAAAGACAAGGGGTCTGTTGAGGGATGAGAATAAATCTCATAGAGGCGATTTGGATCTTTGCTTGGAATTCAGACAGTTAGAAATAAAGCCGAGATTAAAAGTCTAATAGAAATATTTATTTCGGTACAAAAACAATAAATCCTGAATAATTACATTTTTGCTAAGAAAACGCGACCGTTCGGGTCAAGAGCCAAGTCAAAAATGATTAATGGTGGATCTGGAATGTGGACATGCGTACAAGATCATATCACGTGTTCTGCTTGTATTGGAATATACCATAATATTAGAATAGGGGTGCATCACCCTGCATAGACATACAACTGACAATATTCACACCGTGACAGGGTCAAACCTTCCTGCCCGGCAATCACTCAACAGGACTCACCGATTGAAGGTCTTCCTCCTTGCACTTTATCTCACACACACTGTCAAACTGGAAGCCGTTGGTGCAATGGTACAGCCCGTGAAACTTGGAAGGGGGAGGGTCACAGGTCACAGGGATGCAGACTCCTTCCAGCCACGTCCCGTCTTGGGCACACTGAATCTTAAATGTCCTCCTTCCATAGATGCAAAAGCAAAGGGGTGGGGGGGAAGAACATTTTAAATTAGAAGTGTATTAATAGATTAACACATAAAGATAAAAAAAATAAAATAATAATAGATTAAAGGAATTTATATGGAATAAAATATGCTGCATGTTTGCAGAAGGAGATATACAAACACACTCAGGCCAAACGTCCCCTTTGGGGAAGGGAGGGGAGGGGGGGAAACCCTTCTAAATTCAACCATAAAATTATCTGCCACAATGTCCTACCTGTCAATGACTACTTCAGCTTCAACCACAACAATACACGAGCACACAATAGATTCAAACTCAATGTAAACCGCTCCAAACTCGACTGCAGAAAATACGACTTCAGCAACAGAGTGGTCAATGCCTGGACTGCACTACCTGACTCTGTGGTTTCTTCCCCAAACCCCGAAAACTTTAACCTTAGACTGTCTACAGTCGACCTCACCCCATTCCTAAGAGGTCTGTAAGGGGGGGGGGGTGCATAAGCGCACAATCGTGCCTACCGTCCCTGTCCTACTGTCCTATTGTCCTCATTTATCTGTATTTACTTTGTTTATGTTTATGTTTATGTTTATGCCTATACCTGCTATCTTGTATATGTTTGACAAACAAATAAAATAAAAATAAATAAAATAAAACCAGAATCTTCAAGCGCTTTGTGGCCAAGAAAGCAGTTTGAAGATTCTGGTGGTTTTTTTTTAATGTGGCAGTGTGGTTCCTCCCCTATTCCTCCCCCATCCCTTCCCTCCCTCCCCCCTCTAAGTCGTAAAAAAACAACAACAGCCTAGGATAGTGAGAAAGTTTTCCCACAGAGGTTCAAAGAGGGCTTCCCAGGTTGCGATACCAAAGGGCATTTGCCAGAAGGAGGCGGGTGGCCGAAAGCTGACTTGTGAATGAAAAGACATAGAAATGCAGAACAGGGAGCGAAAAACTTAACTGCCTCTTTCTTTCTCTTTTAAATGAGAAGCAGGTCCAAAACGGGTCTCCTCCCAAAAGGGACCCATTAAAGACCTTTCCATTTAAGCCCCCTCTGAGAAAGAAAGAAAGAAAGAAAGAAAGAAAGAAAGGAAGGAAGGAAGGAAGGAAGGAAGGAAGGAAGGAAGGAAGAAAGAAAGAAAGAAAGAAAGAAAGAAAGAAAGAAAGAAAGAAAGAAAGAAAGAAAGAAAGAAAGAAAGAAAGAAAGAAAAAGAAAGAGGGAAAAATAAAGGCCAGCTGTCCTTTTCTGTAGTGGAGATAAAAAAAAAGAAACCAAGGGATTTGAGCAGCTCTATTTAAGAATGGGGTGGTGGTATCCTGATCTAACCTCCTCTGTTCTCATTAACACCTCCTTTCTGTGAGCGATGGCTTTTCTCACTTCTGTAAGTTTTCTTGCAAATTGCAAAGGCGGGGATGGAAAGGAAAGGAAAGGCATGGATCCTTTGTAGATCTGGCCTTCATCAGCACCAGGGCAGAGTTTACAGAGTGGGGCAGGGGGTTTCTTTTAGGCCTACCTCAATGATTTTAGAAATCAGATCAAGCAAGCAAGCAAGCAAGCAAACAAAACTCTAGAAAAAGTGCAGAGAAGAGCAACCAGGATGATTAGGGGACTGGAGGCTAAAATATACGGAGAACGGTTGCAGGAACTGGGCATGGCTAGGCTAGTGAAGAGAAGGACCAGGGGGAGACATGATAGCATCTTCCAATATTTGAGGGGCTGCCACAGAGAGGATGGGGGTCAAGCTATTTTCCAAAGCACCTGAAGGCCAGATAAGGAATAATGGATGGAAACCGATCAAGGAGAGATTCAACCTGGAAATCAGGAGAAATTTTCTGACAGTGAGAACAATCAACCCATGGAACAGAAGTTGCCTTCGGAAGTTGTGGGAAGCTTTCAAAAAGAGATTGGACTGCCATTTGTCAGAAATGAGGTAGGGTCTCCGGCTTGGGCGGGGGGTTGGACTAGATGACCTACAAGGTCCCTTTCAAGTCTGTTAATCTGTTAAAGAAAAGTCTAGAGATTCTCAATTCTCCAGGTCACGGTTGTCCCAAAGGTGCTTTTTCCGAAAGGCAACTGGACTTTCTTCATCTTGAGGGATCCTTGGTGGTCTCTGAGCTTGTTTCTTTCCTCGCAGATGTTTCATTACCCGAACTAAAGAAACATCTGCAAGAAAACAAGTCAGCTCGGGGAGCGCCAAGGTCCCCTTATTTCAACCCTCAGCTACCATCCTTGTACGTACGACATTAAGTGTCCTAAACAATGATCCACAGAAGAGCGCAAAGAACATTGAGAAGATACCACCTATTCATTTGCTTTCTGTGAAGGTCTGGGACATGATAGCTGGTCTGCTGTTAAATGGTTTAGCACAGTCTGATCTTTTCCAATAACAGTACTATGATTCATTAAAAAAATTCTGTTTGTTCACAACAGTTCCTTCCCTCCATGTCATTCCAATATTATTCTATTCTATTCTATTCTATTCTATTCTATTCTATTCTATTCTATTCTATTCTATTCTATTCTATTCTATTCTATTCTATTCTGTTCTATTCTATTATTCTATTCTATTCTATTCTTCATTCCAATATTATTCTATTCTATTCTATTCTATTCTATTCTATTCTATTCTATTCTATTCTATTCTATTCTATTCTATTCTTCATTCCAATATTCTATTCTATTCTATTCTATTCTATTCTATTCTATTCTATTCTATTCTTCATTCCAATATTATTCTATTCTATTCTATTCTATTCTATTCTATTCTATTCTATTCTATTCTATTCTATTCTATTCTATTCTATTCTATTCTTCATTCCAATATTATTCTATTCTATTCTATTCTATTCTATTCTATTCTATTCTATTCTATTCTATTCTATTCTATTCTATTCTATTCTATTCTTCATTCCAATATTATTCTATTCTTCATTCCAATATTATTCTATTCTATTCTATTCTATTCTATTCTATTCTATTCTATTCTATTCTATTCTATTCTATTCTATTCTTCATTCCAATATTATTCTATTCTATTCTATTCTATTCTATTCTATTCTATTCTATTCTATTCTATTCTATTCTATTCTATTCTATTCTATTCTAATTCTTCTATATTCTGTTCTATTCTATTCTATTCTATTCTATTCTATTCTATTCTTCTCTATTCTATTCTTCATTCCAATATTATTCTATATTCTATTCTATTCTATTCTATTCTATTCTATTCTATTCTATTCTTCTCTATTCTATTCTTCATGCCAATATTATTCTATTCTATTCTATTCTATTCTATTCTATGTGTCCAAAAAGCGAGCTACAGAGGAATGCAAAGATCACTGAGGAGAGAGAGAGAGACCACCTACTTCCTTGTTTTCTGCGAAGGTCCAGGGACGTGGTAGCCTGGTCTGCACTTATACTTGCAGGAGGAGCCCACTTTATGTTTCTGAAGCCGGCAACGGCCAGTCTGGAGGTCAGCGTTGTGAATCAAAGGAGGTGACTTGCACATCAGCTCACAAAGAGCCTCCGGAAAAGACCACAGCCCATCTTCCAAGCAGGTCAAATGGTTATTGCTTCCTGGGAAAGTTGGGGAAAAACAAAAACAAAACAATGTCAGATGGGTGCAAGCGGTTATAAATACCGCTGGGCCGGAGTAAATAAATCCGTAAAAATGGGTATTTGAGGTTCCATCCCCGGTTGCCTGCAGAGGGAACAGGAAAGAACGTCTGAGTGTCGTTCCCCCAGGCGGGTTCTTCTTTTGCTGCCTTGTTCTGTCTTCCGCTGTACAGGACGCGGCCTTCCTGCCAGCAACCTGCTGGTCTTGCTGTGCTTTCCGAAGGGAAGGGTTTTTTTTTTAAATTCAGGTGGCTTTTTCAGGTCAAGGAGCAAGGACTGGAGATTGATGGAACCTGGGTTTTGGTGTGTGCATGTGTGTGTGTGTGTGTGTGTGTGTGTGTGTGTGTGTGTGTGTGTGTGTGTGTGTGTGAAAGAGAGAGAGAGAGAGAGAGAGAGAGAGAGAGAGGAGAGAGAGAGAGAGAGAGAGAGAGAGAGACAGAGACAGAGACAGAGACAGAGAGAGAGACAGAGAGACAGAGAGACAGAGAGACAGAGATGGAGAGAGAGACAGACAGACAGACAGACATGGAGAGAGAGAGACAAAGAGACAGAGAGAGGAAGAGAGAGAGGGAGAAAGTGAAAGAAAGAAAGACAGACAGACACAGAGAGGCAGAGAGACATACAGAGAGAGAGAGAAAAAGAGAGAAATAAAGAGAGAGACAGAGAGAGAGAAAGACACACACACACACAAAGAGAGAGAGAGAGAGAGAAAAGGAGAGAGAGAGAGACACAGAGAGAGAGAGAGATGGAGAGAGAGAGACAAAGAGACAGACAGAGGGAGAGAGACAGAGAGAGAGGGAGAGAGAAAGAGAGAGGAAGAGGGAGAAAGTGAAAGAAAGAAAGACAGACAGACAGACACAGAGAGGCAGAGAGAGAGACATACACAGAGAGAGAGAGAGAGAGAGAGAGAAATAAAGAGAGAGAGAGAGAGAGAGAGAGAGAGAGAGAGAGAGAGAGAGAGAGAGAGAGAGAGAGAGAGAGAGTTTCTACTATCTTAAAACAATAAAGGAAGCTTTAAAACCATCAAAAGAAGTTTTAAAGCATCCCAGAAACAAAGTGGAAAAGCAAAGGAATAAAACTCATTTGCAAGGCAAGAAACGGGAATGGGGAGGGGAATTAAAAGTAGATTTTGACACTTATCCGGAGGAAAATGGGGAATCTGAGGCCATAGCATCCAAGGAAAATTTCTGAAAATCTCCTCCATCCATCCTACTTTTCCCCCTGAGTCTCAGACATCCCAATTATCTTTTTCAGAACCATTCTCAGACAGGCCAAACTTCTCTCCCCTCCATTTTTTTATTTTCCTTTACCAAGACTATTTTTCTTTTTTAAAAAGAATTCCCAAATCTAGGAGCACATTCAAAGAAAATGTCATAGGCATCTAAGCTCTGCAGTGGATTTTTGGTTTATCTATCTATCTGTCAATCAATCAATCAATCAATTTCTATCTGGTCATAGTCCAGCAACTAATCAGTTTCTCATCCCACACTTGATTTGATGGCACAACTGCTTCCACAATAGCTGAGGCTTCCTGTTCTCCATCCTTTTCACTGGGACTTCTTGAATCAAGGCCAGCCCAAACTCCTGGGACATAACCTTTGAGTAAACCTACAACGGATTGCATTGCAATTCCCTGTGTCTGGGAGGACCTTGGTTTCTCTTGCGGAAGATCGGCAAGGCCGACCATCCAGGATCAAAAATGCTCAAGAGGCCCTTCCGAATCCAGAACGGGAGTTGCAGGGACCTTGACATCTTTCTGTCTGCTTTTGAGCTCTTCTGAATGCTCCTTCCCTGTGCCAGCTACTCTGCTTTCTTCAGTCTGACTCACCCAGCATGTCCACCACAGTCCAGCATGGATGATCTCATGCTTGCTTCAGCAGGGTGATGAACTCTGACATTAAGAAACAGTGGCTGCTCTGACATTGGGGATTGAATTTGGAGTGAGTCCCAGCAGGCAGCTCATTGACGGATCAGTCACACCCCACTGATTCAGGGTTCAGAATCGCCTTCTCCTTCTCCTTCAACCAGGATAGTATAAGGTCTCCTGTCTTGGAGGAGGAGGAGGAGGAGGAGGAGGAGGAGGAGGAGGAGGAGGAGGAGGAGGAGGAGGAGGAGGAGGAGGAGGAGGAGGAGGAGGAGGAGGAGGAGGAGGGTGACAATGGTTTAGGATGAATTCAAACGTTATCAGACAATCTCCTTCTCCTTCAACCAGGATAGTATAAGGTCTCCTGTCTTGGAGGAGGAGGAGGAGGAGGAGGAGGAGGAGGAGGAGGAGGAGGAGGAGGAGGAGGTAGGGGAGGAGGAGGAGGAGGAGGAAGGTGACAATGGTTTAGGATCAATTCAAACTTTATCAGACAGTCTCCTTCTCCTTCTCCTTCAATCAGGATAGTATAAGGTCTCCTGTCTTGGAGGAGGAGGAGGAGGAGGAGGAGGAGGAGGAGGAGGAGGGGAGGAGGAGGAGGAGGAGGAGGAGGAGGAGGAGGAGGAGGAGGACGGAGGAGGAGGAGGAGGAGGGTGACAATGGTTTAGGATCAATTCAAACTTTATCAGACAGTCTCCTTCTCCTTCTCCTTCAACCAGGATAGTATAAGGTCTCCTGTCTTGGAGGAGGAGGAGGAGGAGGAGGAGGAGGAGGAGGAGGAGGAGGAGGAGGAGGAGGAGGAGGAGGAGGGTGACAATGGTTTAGGATCAATTCAAACTTTATCAGACAGTCTCCTTCTCCTCCTTCTCCCTCTCCCTCTCCCTCTCCTTCTCCTTCTCCCTCTCCTTCTTCTTCAACCTGGATAGTATAAGGTTTCCTATCTTCAAGGAGGAGGAGGAGGAGGAGGAGGAGCAGGAGCAGGAGGAGGAGGAGGAGCAGGAGGAGGAGGAGGAGAAGGAGGGTTTCTTGTCTTGCCTTCTGGTACAGACTGGACAGCCATTTGTCTAAAATTGTATAGGATCTCCTGCTTAAGCAGGGAGTTGGACTAGAAGACCTCCAAGGTCCCTTCCAATTCTGTTACTCTTCAGGCACCTCAAAGCCTCACGTTCCAGTTGGCAAAACTACCCTCCCTGAGAACTTACCTTTCAGTTGAGCAGGCGGCTTGCAGGTAAAGGAGCATTTCTTGCCAAAGGTGGTTCCTTCGCTGCAGTTGAAAGTAGCAGGGTAGACATGGTGCTGGTCTGGGATTCTGCAGTCAATGGGCTCACAGGAAACCTGCTTGTTCCATTCCCCATCCAGGCATGTCATGGTGGTGCTTGGCTCCCACTAAAAGAAGGGAAATTATTTTAAATCATGAAATTGAATTGTGAAACTGTCCCAGGGTGAGTTGGCCATGGCGAGTTGGCCCATTCTGAACCGAGCAACCAGAGTAGGGCAGGGTGGCGAAATTAACCAAGCATCTCTATTTGCTTTGGAGACGAAACCCCTTGATCAAAACCAGGCACATAAGTTGGCTCTTGTTCTTAACATCGACACAAACACATGAACACACACACACACACACACACACACACACACACACACACACACAGAGAGAGAGAGAGAGAGAGAGAGAGAGAGCGAGGAGAGAGAGTGAGAGAGAGAGAGAGAGAGAGAGAGAGAGAGAGAGAGAGAGAGAGAGAGAGGCAATTGCTCTGCTGGTGAAACCTATAAGCCGGCTGTATTTAGTTAGTGGACTCTCACATTCTCTGGACATTCAGCCAGGCTTTCTTTCTTTCTTTCTTTCTTTCTTTCTTTCTTTCTTTCTTTCTTTCTTTCTTTCTTTCTTTCTTTCTTTCTTTTTCTTTCTTTCTTTCTTTCTTTCTTTCTTTCTTTCTTTCTTTCTTCTTTCTTTCTTTCTTTCTTTCTTTCTTCTTCTTTCCTCTTCTTGTCTTTCTTTCTTTCTTTCTTTCTTTCTTTCTTTCTTTCTTTCTTTCTTTCTTTCTTTCTTTCTTTCTTTCTTATTTCTTTCCTCTTCTTTCCTTCCTTCCTTCCTTCCTTCCTTCCTTCCTTCCTTCCTTCCTTCCTCCTTCCTTCCTTCCTTCCTTCCTTCCTTCCATCTTCCTTCTCAGCCTCCTTGCAGAACCAGCTTTCTGCTCTGTGGAAAGGGCCACAAGGCCCTTCTATGGGGCTTAAGATGAAGACATCCAGGCCATGGGGCAGAGCGGGAGGGAATTGTGATCCTTTTTGGCATGCCACTGAATTAAACCGTCTCTCTCTCTCTCTCTCTCTCTCTCTCTCTCTCTCTCTCTCTCTCTCTCTCTCTCTCTCTCTCTCTCTCTCTCTCTCTCTCTCTCTCTCTCTCTCTCTCTTCCTTCCCCCCTCTCCCCCCTGCCCTTTTCCTTCCTCCCTTCTCCCTCCCTTCTCCCTCTCTCTTTTCCTTCCCTCTTTCTTCCTTCTCTCTCCCTTGCTTCCGTTTCTTCCTTCCTTTCCTCTCCTTTTTTCTTGTCTCTGTCTCCCTTCCCTCTGTCTCTCTCCTTTCCCCGTCTCTCTCTCCTTCCCTCTCTTTCTCCCTTTCCTTCTCTCTCTTCCTTCCTTTCCTTTCTCTCCCTCCTTCCTTTTCTCTCTCTTCCTTCCCCTCTCCTCCCTCCCTCCTCTCTCTCTCCATTCCTTCTCCCTCTCCCTTTCCCCCCCTCTCTTCTTTCACCCTCTCTCTCTTCCTTCACCGCAGTGCAAATCTCTCTCACCATCCTAACTTCAGGAAAAGACAAAGCCTTTTGCAAACCATAAGCAATGGAAAACCCTCCAGCATAGTCCACGGGTACGCTGATAGCACAGAGTCGGTGCCAAATTAAGTTTTGCCCATGCACACAAACTTCTTTGCAGCTTGCACACAGACAGACAGACAAACAGACAAAATAATTGGGAGAAACTATCTGATTCTTCTTCTTTTTCCCCCCACAGCAAAACTCTGGATTCTTTTCAACCGCAAAAAGCCCCGCAAGAGAGAGAAACAAACAAGCTATTTGGGCTTGGGTGGGGTGTCTCTCTGTGTGTGTGTGTGTCTGTGCGCGTATGTTTGTGTATTGGGGAGGGCAGGTTGGAGAAGTTAAAAGAGACGGCCAACTTTCTCCTGGAAGAGAAAGAAGCCAGTCAGTGCTGGGGCCGTGTTAGGGTAAAAAAAAAAACCTCGAGCAGTAGAGGTCCAGATGGTTAAACTCGCTCTTCTAAATTGAGAAAACTCAACATATCTTCCCGTTTCTTACGGGAACACGCCACACTTCTGACCACCCCCCTCCTGAGACAAATGTGGTCTCCGCCGGCTGCCAAAAGAAGGCACCCTAATTTGGACGGTGATAGCAGGGTCAAAGACATCCGCTAGACTCTCTCCCCAAAGACATCATAACAAGCAGCAGCCTCTTGGTGTTTCATGCGGGAGTGAGATTTCCTCCCTAGCTTCTCCTCCTACATTTATTTCTCCTCTCCCTGCAGCCTCTGTGTGTTTTAGGGTTTATTTATTCGCGATGCTCTTTCCCAAAGGGGGTGGGACAGCTGTGCTTGAATCGCTCGGTATTCTCTTGGCGTCGGGAATATGAAGAACGGTTGCAGGCATTGGGTCCAGAGGTGATATTCAGACGGTTCGGACCGGTTCGGACGAACTGGTAGCGGTGACTGTGTGTGGCCTGTCTCGCCCACCCGCCCGGATGTAATGCCGTCCTATTTATCCGGGTTTTTGAGGCCGGTTTTTGAATACCACCCCTG